>CP136061.1:61569126-61648162 GCA_032622095.1 Siphonodentalium dalli
TCATTGCCATCATCATGATCACCATCATTGCTATCATCATGATCACCATCATTGCTATCATCATGATCACCATCATTGCCATCATCATGATCACCATCATTGCTATCATCATGATCACCATCATTGCCATCATCATGATCACCATCATTGCCATCATCATGATCACCATCATTGCTATCATCATGATCACCATCATTGCTATCATCATGATCACCATCATTGCTATCATCATGATCACCATCATTGCTATCATCATGATCACCATCATTGCCATCATCATGATCACCATCATTGCTATCATCATGATCACCATCATTGCTATCATCATGATCACCATCATTGCCATCATCATGATCACCATCATTGCTATCATCATGATCACCATCATTGCCATCATCATGATCACCATCATTGCCATCATCATGATCACCATCATTGCTATCATCATGATCACCATCATTGCTATCATCATGATCACCATCATTGCCATCATCACCATCATTGCTATCATCATGATCACCATCATTGCTATCATCATGATCACCATCATTGCTATCATCATGATCACCATCATTGCCATCATCATGATCACCATCATTGCTATCATCATGATCACCATCATTGCTATCATCATGATCACCATCATTGCCATCATCACCATCATTGCTATCATCATGATCACCATCATTGCTATCATCATGATCACCATCATTGCTATCATCATGATCATCATCATCAGCATCATCATTACTACCTCCATCATCATCTGCATCATCAGCATCATCATCATTATATTCATCATCATATTCATCATTACTACATCATCCTCATCACCACTGTCACCACCATCATCATTGCCACATCATCATCAGCATCATCTGCGATCATCATCATCACCATCTTCAGCATTCACAGCATCATCATCATGAACAACCACAACCACACCAACATCTTAACTAACCTCATATTAGTATCATCATCATCTTCATCATCATCATTAATCTTATTGTCATCGTCTCATTGTCATCGTCTCCATAGTCATCATATTTTTTTGCATTCGTCTTCACTATTTCCATCTTTGTCTTTTTCATCATCTTTATCCATAATCTTAGATGGATGTGAATGATCTTTGGTACAGTAATGCTCTAAGTAATCGACTTCTTAACCACAGCAGAATTATGGGTAACTTTTCAGGATTTAGTCGGAAATATGGCTTGTTGCCATTCATCGGAAAGCTCTCCCCGAGAGCTTCCCAATGAATGGCAACAAGCCATATTTCTGACTAAACCTGAAAAGTTACCCATAATTCTGCTGTGGTTAAGGAGTCGATTAATTAGAGCATTACTGTATATTCATGAACCAACATGGGATGAAGGATATCAACATGGTTTTGTGCAGTCATCACAGGCCAGATTAAGACATCTTTCAAAATGAAGTTTTTAATGAACCACCTCAGAAAATGAAAATAAACCTCAGCAAAAAGCCACCTTTGCAAGCCTTGAAATAGCGTGCCTGTCACTTGCAGAATGAGGTCCCCAGAGGGTGAATTTAGTGATGCTACCCCGCATAGTGGGCTAGCATCACCAAATTCACCCTCTGGGGACCTCATTCTGCAAATGACAGGCATGCTATTTCAAGGCTTGCACCTTTGTGCTGCAGTGCTCTTGTTTCACTCTGTTAATGTCACCTTTTAGAGCTTGGGTGCATTCGTTATTTATTTTGTAGTTCAAAGTTAGTGGAAACAACTTGCTGAGTGTTTGTAAGCTGGTCTTCAAAGTTAGCAGGAATGAGAAGAATGATGATGTTTTTCTACACGAAAACATACTAGGTATGCTTTTTATTATTTTTACTGAACTATATGGATATATATCTCTCTTTGTAAAACCACAGGAGGAAAGGGGTTAACTTTTTGTTGGTTACTGTCGATCTGCACCTGCCCGGATTAGCCAGTATATATGCTCCCAGTATATAACAGGCTGTACTCGATTGTAATGTCTTAGTTTTATCTTCCTCCTTGTGACCGGCGTTTCTATCTGAATTCTCAAAATTTATGCTGATGGAAATGATGACGATGATAATGATGATAACAATGATGATAATGATAATGATGATAACAATGATGATAATGATGATGATGATGGAAATGATGATGATAATGCTGATGTTGATGGAAATGATGATAACAGTGAAGATGATGATGATAATGTTGATGCTGATGGAAATGATGATGATGATGATGATAACACTGATGATGATGATAATGCTGATGATGATGATAATGATCATGCTGATGGATGATGATGATGCTGAAGATGATGATAATGGTAATGATCATGCTGATGGATATGATGACGATGATGATGATGATGATGGCAGTGGTGATGATGATGATGATGATGATGATAATACTGATGCTGATGGAAATGATGATGATGATGATGATAATACTGATGCTGATGGAAATGATGATGATGATGATGATGATGATAATGATCATGCTGATGGAAATGATGATGATGATAATACTGATGCTGATGGAAATGATGATGATGATGGCGATGGCAGTGGTGATGATGAGGATGATTGTGGTAGTAATGATGATGATGATGTTGGTGATGCCTTTTGGTGTGTTTGAATGTGACCATACCAATGTATTAACATAACCAAAATCCCCACAAATCCCAGGGTGGGAAAGTCGCCATTTTTGGGTCAAGTCTGGAATATGTAAACAAAAAAAAAGGGGGAAAATTGTAATTTTCTAGTTGAGACTCGGATTTTAAGATGAACATATAATAAATTGGTAACAAACTGTTTATGGTGTTATTTTGTCGGGAAGAATCTGGGGAACAATATATCCAAAATCTGCTGTGAGGAATCTACAGATCTTTGAAATAGGGTCCTATTTATGGATTTTTTGTGCCAATTTTGTAGTGCGTTATTAGTCCAGTCAAACTATGGAAAGAAACGCCCAACCATGAAGAAATTTGCTATTCAATTACTTTTGGTAATTTTTAGTGTGACTGTACCATATCCAAAATCCCCATGAATTCCAGGAAGGGAAGGTTATCATTTTTGGGTCAAAAGACAGGAATGTGTAAAAGAAATGGTGAAAATTGGAATTTTGTTAATAAACAAATCTGCCATCCATAAATGCTCAGTCGAGTTCCCTGACTGCCAAATGTGACCAAATAATAACATATCCAAAATTTCCATGCGTTTCATGAAGGGAAAGTTGTTAAATCTGTTGCATGGGTTTACGCTCCTTAGATGGTTTGGGACACCCGTTAAATGGTTTTGGACACTCATTGGATGTATTTCGATACTAGTTTGGTTGCTTTGGACATTCATCAAATTATATTCGATATAAGAAGATATGGGAAATTGGTAGCCGAGAGGTATCGTACTGGTCTCTCGTGCTAGCGGACCTGGGATCGCAACCTGGTCAGGGTATTCTGACAAATATCAGAACTCCGTCAGATACCAAGTTTGTCAGGCTGAAAAGTCTCATGCAAGATCATTGAATAAAGAACCAAATGCAAAATGCCGACTTCCCCCCATTACAACATTTGTCCAGGTATGTTGTCGTGGGTGCAGTACGCTGTCCAATCGGGTGCGGACATTTATGTCTGATCTGTGTACACGACTCGGTGTGTGCATGTTAAATAACGCAACTGGAGTCACCACAGGGTTATAAAGTTACTCAGCCATGGAAGCACATGGACCAGTGCATCTATAATCATAATTGGCTCCTGCACTGAAATATCTACTGGTACAGATACAGTTACAAATCAATGACAAAATTTTTATTTTTTACTTTTGATCGCAATATTTGTCCCAGTTTTGGGACACTGTATAGACCAATTTTTTGGTATATAGCTCATTTTTATCGGATTAGAATTAGACATCATTTACTTTGGTGCTAGCCATTTACATCAATAGTTATCGTCTAAATGGAAACAATCTGATGAACTTTAGCGAAAATTGCCCAATTTTACTACTTTTGGTAGCCATTTTGTTGCTATTTTGGGAAGTGATAGCCTCATTTCTGCTAAAATGGGCACTACTGGTTCATATCTGACTTCTCATGATTATTCAGTACACTGGTGTGTTTTATGTTGGCACAAATGGCCATTTAAACCAAATTTCTTTTAAAATGGAAACGATCTGGTGAAATTTAGCAAAAAAATTACCACTTTCGGTGGACATTTTGTCTGCCATTTTGAATTTTGACAATCAAATTAAACACGAAATGACATGCATCTGTCATGACGACAATATTGACACCAATAATGATGACAAAAATGACACCAAAAACAGCTTGTCAACAATTTCTTCCAGGTCCAATGCTTCAATGAACAGACTACCAGGAAATCTGCTAATCAAACACTAACCAGAATACTCTACTTCTGACAAATTGAACACTCCCATGTACTTTGCTCAGCACAATAATAATGTTAACCCTTTACCCAACAAAACGGCCAAATAAAGCTTCAACAGCCTAAAATATCTTCGGTCTGTCTCAATAGAACCATACAAATATGGATATCATTGGAACCGGCTCCTTGACCACATTGTGATAGTTACAGTTATGCCCTGTGCCAATGCATTCTCTTATATATGCGAGTCGACCATAGGTCGCCTCGCATATATAAGAGAATGCATTGGCCTAAAAAAAAAAAAAATTAACACTTTTTACCATTTTTTCTTACATTCTTTAACAATTTTATAATTTTTAATGTGTTAAGCCAATGCATTCTCTTATATATGCAAGGCGACCTATGGTCGACTCGCATATATAAGAGAATGCATTGGCACAGGGCCCTTCTGTTGGGTAAAGGGTTAACACCCTGTAACACAAGGAATCTGCTAATCAAACACTAACCAGATCACTTTACTTGTGACAAATTCATTTACATAGCTCAGAACAACATGTGGCAGTTTGAAGCCTGAAATACAGTAATGCCTTAAATAATTGACTCCTTAACCACAGCAGAATTATGGGTAATTTAGGGCATTACTGTAGTGTAAGGTCCATATAGCGGTGAAAAGAACAGTTTATTCTCCGATGAAAAAACTGCTGAAAACAAATTCTAGTTTAAAAAGTGTGTCTATTTCTCAAATTTTTCAAGCATACAATCTGACCTGAACAGTAAAATCAACCTGACAAAAGACATAAAAACCACTAATCCCATTGCCAGTCTGACAACCCCAAATAGAACATGATTACCCTGACAAACAATAAGGCCATGCAGCAGGCAACCACATGCACACACAAAAAGGCTAGAACACAGACAAAAGCATGCTTATTTTTGCATGGTTGTATTTTGTGAATATACGCGTGTATGTAATGAACGGGCTACCTGCATCTGGCCGCACTTGTCTCTTGCAAGTGATATTAGAGCATTTAACCATGATTGGAGCTTCCTGAAATTTTGTGAAAACCCTGTGGCAGCCAGTGCATTCTCTTATATATGTGAGGCTCCCTAATGGAGACTTGCATATATCCGAGAATGCACTGGAACTGGATCCTTAATGCTGCATCACCACAGCTCCTGTCATGAAAGGGTTAAAGCATGTAGATTGATATTTTGTGTATTTATTAACATATCTTATCCCTGCTTTCAAATTACTTGGACATTTAATTTGAGGCTAAATGAGCATATTTTTTTAGTTTTTTTAAATGGTTTATTGTGCAAGATGTACAATGACAAAGCACCAGGTCCAGGCAACAGGCAAGCCTATATAGGCCCAGACCATAGGGCCCTGCGAATCTGGTGTTTTCATTTCGAATCTCGAATCGAATCAGGCAAATGATTCGAAATCTAATCGAATCGAATCATTGTTACTGAGCCAATCGAGTTCAAATACATAGAACTTTGAACAAACACATAAAATTGCCTGGCGAAAACCGCCTGGTGATCATAGATGTAGTGAAATATGCGCAGATTATGCGATTATCTACAGACATCTATGCATTTTCTGTGCCTAAGCAATCGTTGAGTACAGATAAAAGCATACATGCATGAGAGAACCAATGTCGACGTAAATACAGACAAGCCTACCGCTTGATGCCTGTTTCATTTTGTTGAATAACACAGTATTTTTCGCTACAATTGTGATGACTGTGTTGACTGTCACTTGAACTGAAGACTTACTGGACAATGTTCCCAAAAATACTCAGGATTTAGATTCAGATTCGCATTTACGCAAATCAAACAAAGATCTAAAATCTGGCATACATGTTTGTTATGGAATTCCCATGATTCCTGGAATGCACCAGCACACAGCCTTGTATGGCAATTTTGTTGTTCACTTACATATTGGGTCAATTAATTACAGACTAGTTACATATTACCACATCTACAACTAGGATCATCAGTATATGAGCTAAATGAGCATATGTGTCTATTAAACTTTAACCCTTTCTATACTAAATAGATTCTCCCATAAGCTATTCAAATAAAAGTACTTACTGGAATGATCTATTTTTTATTCATTTGGAGGGGATTTCAGGAAAAAATAGCAGAGGATAGATAAACAATAAGTTAATACAAGTGTAGAAGGATTGATTTTCATTGGTGGGAAATTTTCGGATAATAATTAAAGTTCCACAAAAGACCATTGGGGAGCGGTCATCTTTCGTTTCAGCCCATATTTATCGGCGAAATTATTTGACAATACACTGGCATGACATGTTTAGGATCACTTCTAAATGGGAGCTATTGAGCCAACATTATTCATCCCGTTGGTCATAATATGATTGGTATGACCCCCTCCCCAGATGGGAGCTATACAAATTTCTCATAATTTTGTTAAAAAACATGGGCAGCAGATGCCATCTTGTTGGCATTCACTACTGTTTGCAATTTTCATTGTCTCATAAGTCTCAAGAGCTACAGTGTCACTGACACTTTTTATTTTCTTCAGAATTGATGCTGGAAACAATTACATCAAATGACCACGAGACATGCTGTGAAGCTCTCATATACCTTGTGGGCGCTCTCAAGTTTCTCACAGGCAACTCTGCAATAACCAAGAAACTGGTGAAAAACAACTGTATAGAATCACTCGCATATCTCCTGTCTAATATCAATAAAACAGTATGTATTTTACTCATAATATTATTCTATCTCACATAAAACCCCTATTATATGAATAATACAATATATATTTAATATACTCATAATATTCTTCATCTTACATAAAACCCCTATTATATTAATAAAACAGTATATATTATACTCATAATATTCTATATCGCATGAAACCCATATTATATTAATAAAACAGTATGTATTAACTGATAATATTCTATATCACATGAAACCCCTATTATATTAATAAAACAGTATATATTATACTCATAATATTCTATATCGCATGAAACCCCTATTATATTACTAAAACAGTATATATTTATATACTCATAATATTCTATCTCACAAGAAACCCCTATTATATTAATAAAACAGTATGTATTAACTGATAATATTCTATATCACATGAAACCCCTAAATATATTAATAAAACAGTATGTATTATTTATTCTCATAATATTCAATATCACTTGAAACAGTATATATTATACTGATAATATTCTATATCACAAGAAACCCCTATTATATTACTAAAACAGTATGTATTATTTATTCTCATAATATTCAATATCACTTGAAACAGTATATATTATACTGATAATATTCTATCTCACATGAAATCCCTATTATATAAATAAATAATCGCTGTTGTGTGCATTGTAACTTGAACAAAATTAACAGAATTTCTTGATATTTGGTATGTGGTTCACTTTTGAAAAGACGCAGGCTAAGTTCAAATTATGGTCACAGTCCAATGATTTCTGACTGAGTTATTCCCTTTTTCGACTTAGAAAGTGCTGTTTTCGCGTTTTCCGCATGGTAACTTGAGCAATATTCAACAGAAATTATAGATATTTGGCATGTGGTTCTCATATTAGAAGTCGCAGGCCAAGTTCTATTTTATTCCATTTAGAAATAACATTTGTATTGTCTCTGATGAATTGAACTTTCTTCAAAAGAAGCTCTTGATACTTGGTGTGTGGCTCACCTTTGAGAACATGCAGGTCATCATCTAGTTTGAGTCAAATGTCGCCCGAATTTGATTATTTGTTCATAAAAAAATCCAATGTCCCAAAAATGTCCCTCAGGCTGAGCTTTCCGATGAATGGCAACAAGCCATATTTCCGACTAAATCCTGAAAAGCTACCCATAATTCTGCTGTGGTTAAGGAGTCGATTATTTAGGGCATTACTGTATGCATTCATTCTACGAAACTTGAATGCAGGACATTGCCTGTTTGAAATTTCATCGTGTGACATCGCTCACAAAACCCATTGTGTTTCCTTATTGAATGGCTTAGCTTATAATAATAATGATGTGATCCCTGTGATCCACAGATTAAAGTGATGTGAAACACTCTGGTAGGGTGATCGAATAGAAATGGAGAATAATCTTGTTCAAAGTAGTTATTTTTACAAATATTATATCTAAATTGACAACACACACTGTCATTCTTATATATTAATAAAATGCAGTGACTGCCGGTGGCGGAATCGTTTTCGTTAGTTTATCGCCGATAGAAGTGTCCCGATTCGAGTAGTATATATTTACAATTTAGCTTAGTTCAGACAATGTTTTCTATGGAGTGGTACGGTCGATTTGCTTGAGATTTTCGGTGATGTTAGTAGAATGCTACATTCCTCCAGTTGGCATAGCACCTGAATACTAACTTATCAGTTTCACGCACCGAGCAAGTACATAATATGTCTTTAATGCCTACACCACCTATGGAATGCCCTAATTAATTGACTCCTTAACCACAGCAAAATTATGGGTAATTTTTCAGGATTTAGTCGGAAATATGACTTGTTGCCATTCATCGGAAAGTTCTCACTGAGAGCTTTCCGATGAATGGCAGCAAGCCATATATTTCTGACTAAATCCTGAAATATTATCCATAATTCTGATGTGGTTAAGGAGTCGATTATTTAGGGCATTACTGTATGTATGTCCCATTGTTAATAAAACCAACAGGGAATAATAATCAAAGCTAATTTTATATTCCAGCTAATGCTAATCACTAGTGGATCATTTTATGGATGGTATGGTATGATATGATTAATATTTTCCTTTGCGTTTGATCTGTTTCAGAATACAGCCAATGGCAAACCGAATGATCAGGCTGCTATGATTCTTGTGCAGGTGAGCTGTTCACGGAAAATAATTATTTATGTCCCTCTAAAATGTCGAAACTATATGAAATAAAATGATGAAATAATTATTAGATTGGGCCATAATAGCAACCACCTGCGGCGTGCGTGGTTGTTTATACCTTAGGTGCAGATGATTGACTTTATATAATTTGTTCTATATCCATCAGTGATTTTTCAAAGATCGCGGGTATGGAATTTGGAGAAAATGTCATGTGACTTCCTGTTAGCAACTGTGTGGAGATTGCCAAAGCGTGGATTCGGAAATGGATCATCACGATTGAAATGAAATTTGCTATACTTCACAACTTACGAAGAATTCCGATGTGATTTTAGGCCTTAGTTTCATTTAGACCAATTTCGTTGGCTAGCTTAATGAAAACCAGCAAAGACATCATGACATGGGTTTCTGACATCATTTATGTCATTTTGGATTTGCGCGCCAGAATCTAGACAAGATGACCCAAGATTGCACAATCCACGATAAGTCCTGTCATGTTGTCTCTGCCAGGAACACTGCATGATGTTACTTAAATTATTCTTAGCATTACATGTATGTCACCGATAAAAGGCAAATTTGAGGCACATCATGTGTGGTTGCCCCACAACGTGTCACGTAGGATTCATAATAAAAATATGGTTTGTTTGCAGTCACCTGACCTACTGGCTGCAAAAGGCACCTACCCAAATTATTTTTTGGCCTTTTCAAGAAAGTTTTTTTATTCGTTTTTGGATTTACTGCCTGATGTAAACCTATGTATTGCCAGAGAGCAGGCATATATACTTGTTTTCTTTTTCCACTCTTTGCCAGCATAGAGTGCCTCGCATATATAAGATAATACATTGGCCTAACAATTTTTACCTTGACCTTGTAAGCCAGTGCATTCCCTAATATAATTATGGTTTATTATTCATTTGGATGGGTGTTCATAAAATGTAAGCAGATGACAGACAGCCAAAACATAATACCAGTGGAAGGGGACTCATATTCATTGGTGGGCAATGTTCAGATAATAAGTTCAACAAATGGCCTGTGGTCATTTGTTGAACTTATTACCTGAACATTTCCTAAGGGATAACTACTCGTCGATGAGTGTTTAGTATAGAAAGGGTTAAGCAGCACCATGTTAAAAGATTATTTAACATTTTATTTGCATATATAAGAGAATGCATTGTCCTAACAATACTTAACTTGATTATGTAAGCCAGTGCATTCTCTTATATATGCGAGGCTCCGTATGGGAGACAATACATATATAAGAGAATGCATTAACACATGTTTTTTGGCAAAATTTCAGGAAGCTCCAGTCATAGAAGGGTTAAATTCCCCCAAATTCAGGTCGTCAATGCCCAAAATACATGTCGTTAATGCCCAAAATACAGAAATGTGCTTAAAATAAAAATAATAATTCACATTTTACGTCACATATTCTGATTAAATTTGACTGAGAATGGTTGAAATAATTTCTGTTGTAATCATTGACATAAAAGCAAGCATTCTCTGGAGTCCGGAAACTGATGTAACCCGCTACAAACTCTTCTGTATGTGACAGTAAAAATGGTTTGTCCCGGTTTCTATTTTCTATTTCTATTTTCCCAATTAATTTCATCTGCGCGTTTACATGAATGGATACATTTTAAGTTCGTGGTTGCCCCAGATTGTATGGTAAATCCCACAATAAAGCATATATAATAGAAACATACTGAGACCGGTGTTAGCAGAGATAAAAAAATATCATCTTTTCTGTCACAAACGATGATAATCCCACTGACACTCATGCAAGTTAAAGATACGGGCGGCGTTGGCGGTGGGTATGCTGTTAAAATATTCAGCTCCGTCAAAAACTGCCATAAACAGAAAGAGTAGTAAAATATAGACAGACTTTGTTCTTATCCCAATCAAAAATATGGCGTAAATAGTATGTTATTGTCAAATGTTTTTCCTTTGTTATGTAAACAAAAGCAAAAAACCTTGCTTTTGTTTAGATCCAGATAAGGTAAACGTAACGAGCGTTATTTGTTACTGTTTTCCTGATATGGAAATAATAATAAAGAGCGTTTATATCAATTGTGTGTCATTAACCGATAGAATTGCGCTGTGTTATGTAAACAGAAGCAAAACTTCTGTAACACGAGCAGGTTATTGTTTACGTACACCATCGTACTTATTGACGACAATATACTATTTACGTGCTGATTATGTTTGACATATGAACAAAACTATATATATTTTAATATTCCTTCTGTTGATGGCGATTTGAACAAATATGAATATTTCTGCAACAAATGCCGCCCGTGCCTTTAAACAGCCAGCCTTATTTTCTGAACATTTCCTAAGGGATAACTACTCGTCAATGAGTATTTAGTATAGAATGGGATAAGCAGCACCATGTTAACAGATTATTTATTTGTTGTAATAAATAATTAATAATTCCATTTTTCCAGCTGTCAGTGGCTTTAAGGAATATATCAGATGTTGGCAGTAGCAGAGACAAAATTTTATCCTATGGAATAATTCCCAACCTATGTCAGGTGATCGACACATATTCTAATGACAGTGACCTTATGCTCAACATCTCGAGAATTTTAAGGTAAATTTATCTCCACTCTTCCTGCTCAGTATTCTCTCATCTCTGGGTAAAGCTATGGCTAGTCTGTTTAATCATTTCTCTACTAAAGGACTACTACTACTATTCAGTTGAAGCAAGCCTGAGTTTAGTGTTCCTGTCATTTGCAGAATGAGGTACCCAGAGGGTGAATTTTGTGATGCTATCCCTAATGGCGGGCTAGTGTCACCAAATTAACCCTCTGGGTACCTCATTCTGCATGGCGTCATCTGCTATAGGAGACATAGACTCAGATTGAAGTTCCCAAATGGTGAATATTTTGATGTGCACCTATTGGGTGCCTCGATTATGCAACGTGTCATCTACCAATTTGGGTATATAGAGAAACTAAACTAACAAAGAAATAGAAACTTTGAAGAAGTTTCTATAGAACTTTGATAATAAAGAAACTTTTCACAGAAGATGAGGCCTAATAGCATCATTAAATTCACCCTCTGGCGACCTCATTCTGCAAATGACAGGCACACTTAAATCAGGCTTGGTTGTAATAGTATATTATTCATTTGGAGGGGTTCAGGATAAATGAGCAGACGATAGAATGACGAGAAGATAATACAAGTGCCGAAGGATTCAACAAATAACCTGTCGTTTGTTGAATTTATTATCTGAACATTTCCTAAGGGAACTGATATTTACATATATGTGACCCGCCATATCAAATCCAGTCGGAAGTCGGGATTTTTTTACCCTGTGCCAATGCATTCTCTTATATATGCGAGTCGACCATAGGTCGCCTCGCATATATAAGAGAATGCATTGGCTTAACAATTTTTTATCATGTTTTTTAAATAAATGTTTCTTACAATTTTTAGGACATAAAATAAAAAAAACATCCATTACCCTGCAGGGAGCCCCACACATATATAGAAGCACATAGAAGAGTGTCGTCTGTTCATGTTTGTCTGGTGCTCTGTATGGGTGAAATTATAAAATTGTTAAAGAATACAAGAACAAATTATTAAAATTGTAAAAAATTGTTAGGCCAATGCATTCTCTTATATATGCGAGGCGACCTATGGTCGACTCGCATATATAAGAGAATGCATTGGCACAGGGTAAAAAAATCCCGACTTCCGACTGGTTTTGATATGGCGGGTCACATATTACTGATTATTGGTTCATATTCTGTTATTTGTATAAACACTAATAAATACTATGATTCTGTCACATATTAACTACACCAGGAATGTGCTCCATAGTTGGAAACAATTTATTAAGTCATCTTGGATAATCCCTGTTTCCCTAGAAGTAAAATCTGAATCACAGACGTAAATCTGATAAGATTATTGTCCAACCACTCAACACCCTTGTGTTACCAGCAGTGGTCTATTGGGTGCCACCATGACAAATATACATTAATATTTTTAAACTCGAGCCCTGTATATTGGTCAAAGCCGGCACATGCACAAAACAAAAAGAAAAAGCATGTGTTTTTATATCTGGTAAACCAACCACCTGGGTTTGAACGGGAAGAATTTTTACAGTCGGTCTTTCCATTTTAACTGCCCATTCTCATGCAAAAAGTATGAGATATCTCGTTAATTGGCATATCAACGTGTTATCACGAGTAACATCTCATAACAGTGACACTCTATAATCCCGACGTCATGATGTACACTGCCGGCAATGTTTTTACTCTATTCTTTGCCTCAATTTTGTTCTATTCATTTCTCTTTGCTTGTTTTTACGTTTTTGTTATATTTCTTACCTGCATTTTGTTCCATTCTTTTTTAATCAATAGTACCAATGACAGTGAAATAATTAGCTAATTGACTAAATTTAAACTGATTTAATGACATTTCAAATTTAATATATATCTTCACATTATGGCAATAAAGCGGTTATAGCCTGCAGTTTCACACCATTCAAAAAGGACAGTTTGATGACAATTTTCAGAAAGGCCTCAGCGTCAACTGATGAAGGTGTTGAGTCGGGCAAGTTTATTTTACCTTGGACAAACCTGGTAGTTCTATAAATAACTGGTAATTGCAATGATCACGTTTTCACAAAATCGTTGACTCAATTAAAGATCATTAGAGCATTGAGGCACAATAAAGTCTATGGCAGACCAAAGCCTTCACCAATTTGGTTGAGTTGTCGGCATTGAAATTTACTAGAACACCTCATATGGTACTCATGCAATAACAAATTTCATTATGCTTCATTTCAGTAAAATAACTCAGCATTCAGATTGTTGCCAAGCGCTGGTGGAGCAACACAGCTGTTATAGGTCATTTCTGCTGTTGATAAATTCTCATCGAGATAAAGTTGTGAGTATATGAAGTTCATGATATATGCAGTCCCACACATGGGTGGCGGCTAACCATTTAATGAACTGATATTATATTTTAACAATTAGATACATTTTGTAACGATGCTATTCTAAATTGTTATTCTTTCGATATTATTGGCTTATATCTCATACAGGAATATTTCTTTGGATTGACTAGTTTTGTAACATACTAATATGAATTTGTATACCATACTTGATTCTCTTTGGAAAATCTTTACTTGAAAACTATTTTCAACATGTAAATTTTTATGTTTTAATCGCAAAGACAATTTTCTGCGAAATTTATCAAATACTGTATTTCCAAAACTCCCCTTCACTGACAATGAACTGGGGCCAGGCAAACCACTGTAAAACCCCATATATTAGTTTAGGGGAAAATATGGAATCTGGAATCAGAAGCCAATTACTAGCCATGGCTCGATGGCAGACCCCATTATGTGCTTCAGAAATTTTCTGCGTGATTTGTAAACACTAATCATATGGATATATTTATCTATCTATGTTTTAAATTAGATCTGTCCTGTTTGAACATGACTCGCAGATTGACCTAACCACGGTGGGGAATCACGTGGTTTTGAGGTTGGTGAGTACCACGCCTACAAAATGGCAGAGGCTGGAGCAAATGCACAAATAACATAAACTATGCGGAACTGACACAAAACATAGCTTTTTGACTTTTCCAAACAAATGCTAGTTTATTTTTTAAACAAGTTGATACCTTATTTGTTCGGAAATACTCAGTGATTTTATATAACATTCTGACCAAAGTTGCCAGTCAGAGGTGCGTGGAATACACCAGTCCATAATTTTTTCGACTGACAACTTTGGTCAAAATTTTAGAGCAAATAAATGTGAATTTGGACACAAATGATGTATCAGCTAGTTTGAAAAATAGTATAGCATCTGCGCGTAGCTGACAAAATACTATGTAATATCTTAGTTCATTACCTTTTTCCTCGTTTCTGGTAATGTTTTCGATCACCTTGGTCATTGAATGCATGGTACTCATCAACTCGAAACCACATGATTCTCCACCATGCTAACAATACCAATATCATTCATCACAATAATTATTCATGCTATATCTCACAAGCTTAAATCAACTAACCATGTCAATGATAAAGTGATTACTACTAGACTATACTCATTAGCCATCTCATCTTCACTTCTACCGAGACAATAGAACAACTTGGGATATCGGTTGGGATGCAGCTGTATTGGACCGATTCCTGCCCAGTTGCTCCTAGATAATGGACTTTCATTCAAAAGACATACTACATGTACATGTGGAGCTTGGGCATTCATGTAAACCCCTGAATGTGATTATTCATTTGACATGCCCTCGATTAATCTGTCTTCAAAATGATGTATCATTTATCGTGATAAAAAAGGTATAGTAATGATACAATCGTTTAATGTATTATTTACATGCATTTTCTGATAGCGCGACAAATATAAATTCTCTGGAAAAGTAAGGCTTTGTTTACTTATAAATCTTGATGCTTTGGCATTAACCTCCTCGCTTCTATGATGTCCGTAACTATTACGGATGTAAAAGTGCACGCCGTGTGCTATATGGTTCGTAGGTACTACAGACCTACTTCAGCACACTAGCAGTAGGCCGTTATACATAACTGGAACTCAGAGATTGGTGCATTGGAATAACTGTATCTCGAGGTTTCAAACTGAATGATGTTCCACGATTGTGAATGATAATAGCCTTTTCATCTGAGTCAGTTTTATAGTTCTTGTGATATTCCCGTTATATTTTCTCACTGGAAAATGGCAAAAACGTCAACAGCCCAGCACACGTCATCATAACGTCATTTAGCAACGAAGATTTGATATATGCATGTTTGACATCATCATGCTAAGGAAAGGCTGCCCTCTTATGTTCATATATGCAAAGCTTCCATTTTACCTAATCGGAAGACATACAAGCAAGATAACTCCCGCCCACGATTCTGGGCATAAAGTCCATTATAGAAGAGTAACGGGATGGGAATCAATCCAAAACAGCATCAACCCAACCGATATACCAAGCTGTTGTGGACCAAGAAGACTTGGTCTAGCAAGACAGTTGAGACAAATTATATCCACACCACGTTGTGCCATGCAAATATGTAATTATGTTGAGCCTTGCTTATCTTTTCAGGATCTTGTTGTACGAGTCTGTTTTATACTAGGCAATATAACGGCGAGGAGTGATGAATCTAGAGAACTGTTGTTTAACGAAAACAGAGCAATGGAAACATTGTTATCAATATTAAATCTATACTTAAAGAAAAATGTTAAGGTGAGTAGGGTCTGTATTTTAACTTAACAATACTTTGTGCAAACTGGGTCTCTATTTTCTGCATTTTTTTTATTGACTCCATAAAATAATTCTAACAACATTATAATTACCATGTGGTCTGCATTGTTCATAGAGCACATGAGTGTATTTTGCACTAATCCATGGCTCAAATTCATTTATTTGGTGCATATATTCTGTTGAGTATAAAAGGAGATGGTCCCATAATTCAAAGTAACTAACAATTCCAAGTTGATTTTTAAAATGCCTGGGTTACACTAAGAGATACAAATAGATAGGAAAAAAAATAGATTTCATACCCCTGCATCCCACACTAAATGCAGTTATGGCATACTGTCTGGGATCACAATGGCCAGAATATTCTATTGGCCAATTGTTTGGTCAATTCTGAAATTGATTGGCCATTATTCAGAAACTTCGGCCAAATTTAAAAACCAAGATATATATGGTCATCGAGAGAACAGAAACAGAAAAAAAACAGAATAGAAAATAATATAAAATAACAAAAAGTAAAGCTAGAGAATAAACCACTTCTCATGGGCACCATTGAGATTGGCAAAAATAATAGATATAGGTCTAAATAATAAATATGTATCGACTTGTGTGTCAGGGTGTCAGTCTACAGACTTGTTTACTTTCCTGATTTAGGTGGGAGTCTCCCAAAATTCAGCCCCATCTACCGCACTCCCGATCGGGAAACAGTTTCTCCCAAATTCAGTAAAATTTAAAGACAAATATATCCTCAACACGTACAGCTTACTGATTTACAATAGCATTCACTAAAAGGCGACAGAAATGCAAAGAAAACAGACTTCGTAATTAGCCTGGGGTAATTAATTTCCACCTGATTGTCCAAAGCGTAAATCATGACACCGCTCATTCAATTAACTTATTATATGTGGACACAAAGGTTGATATCTCATGTAATAACAGAGCGAACCAGATGGATGTAGAAGTCATCACAGTGGGATTAACTGCACATGATTTCATCAGGAATGTTGTGGTATCAAAGACAATTTCTTCCTTGATGTACGGCAGTTATTTTGTTGTTCAAGTAAACTGTTAATATATTAAAGTTTTGTTATGCTGTGTCCTGCATGATGTTATTTGAGAAAAACTAGAATGATTTTAGCTTTAAAAATTGTCCCGAATTTGAACCAGATCTCTCAAATTTTGAAGACCAATCTCCCGAAATTGGCACTCCAGAAGACCAATCTCCCGAAATTGGTACTCCAGAAGACCAATCTCCCGAAATTGGCACTCCAGAAGACAAATCTCCTGAAAGCAGCACTCCAGAAGACCAATCTCCCGAAATTGGCACTCCAGAAGACAAATCTCCTGAAAGCAGCACTCCAGAAGACCAATCTCCTGAAATCGGCACTCCAGAAGACCAATCCCAAAATCGGAACTCCAGAAGACCAATCTCTCAAAATCGGCACTCCAGAAGACCAATCTCCCTAAATCGGCTCTCCAGAAGACCAATCTCCCAAAATTGGCACTCCAGAAGACCAATCCCAAAATCGGAACTCCAGAAGATCAATCTCCCAAAATCGGCACTCCAGAAGACCAATCTCCCTAAATCGGCTCTCCAGAAGGCAAATCTCCTGAAAGCAGCACTCCAGAAGACCAATCTCCTGAAATTGGCACTCCAGAAGACCAATCCCAAAATCGGAACTCCAGAAGATCAATCTCCCAAAATCGGCACTCCAGAAGACCAATCTCCCTAAATCGGCTCTCCAGAAGGCAAATCTCCTGAAATCGGCACTCCAGAAGACCAATATCCCAAAATTGCCACTCCAGAAGACCAATCTCTCAAAATCGGCACTCCAGAAGACCAATCTCCTGAAATTGGCACTCCAGAAGTAAACATGTCTTGTGTTTGATTGAAACCACAAAGCAGAAAACTATTGTCAATTAACTAAAAAAGGATGCCGTAATAGCAGCTAACCATCATGGTTTTGATAAGTAAAATTGTGTGACTTGTTAACCCTTTGAACCCTGACACCCCACAACGATCGACACCCTGACCCGGGGCTCCTCGTGGCATTTTCCTTTAAATTTTATAGTGTCTTGTTGGATGATGTTGGTTATGTTTAATTTGTGACACAGGTATGAAACTTTACAGGTTTGCCCCCCATGGATCACTGATCATTATAAAATCTGGAGACCTTGCCATGCGGCAACTTCTTGGTAACGGTTGCCAGGCAACTACCCCTAATTGACTGGAAAAGGCAATTATAGCATAGAATGTCGTAACTCAATGCCAGTGATTGCGTTTTTGATGACGATAATACCCTAATGTGAAATTTGAGATATACCCGACAAGAATTTAAGAGTGATCGAACCAAATGAATTATTTAAGGGTAGCAACGGTTGCTAATCGAGTACCACAAATGAATGGATGACACCATTGCACTAACCATTAAGTGGTAGTGTTCCCTTAATTTATACAACGTCTAGTCGCATAATGTTGGTTATGTTCAAGAGGGGGCACATGTTTGAAACTGTGCAAGTATGTTATGCATGGACCACTGCATGATCATTAAAATATCAGGAGACTTTGCCACCCAATCTCTCCTTAGTTACCAGACAACTACCCGGAATTGGCAGGAAACTGCAATTATGGTGTGTATATATGTCCTATATATAACACCACATTTCGCTTAAAACGCATGTTTTTGTGATTTACAGCCTATGTTCTGCTCATGCAATATATTCCTACCCGATACTAGCGGGCAAACATTCCATATACACACCCTGACCACCGCCGACATGTATGGGGCCATTTAAACATATATTAGTGGGTCTGTCATGTATAAGTACGCTATAAACCATTTATTTGGCATTGTGCTGCTCTGCGCATACGCGAATAAATCAACTTGATATGCGATAGGCCCTTCACCATATACATATAATTTAAACATGCTTTTTATATTTGATATATAACTAGATTATAGACGTTGATATGTTATTGCATCGGATATAGCTATAAACAATAAACACGTGGCGGTCGTTATAATGGCCGTTCAGCGGCCGGTATACTGGCCGCTGGGGTATTTGGAGGTTCACGCTGCGGCCGGTTTTCCGGCCGCTGGGGTTCAAAGAGTTAATTGTTATAAAAAAATACATGAGCGAGCAACTGTTGATTAAATATTAACATGTGTAAGGATTTTTCAGTGACATCTGGTGATTGCTTGTTATAAATTTGAAATTATTTGGCAAAAAAGTTTGACCAAATGAATTTTTTTTTTTAAATCTGGCAAAATTTGCCACCTAAAGCGCGAAGCATGCTACTGTCACGTCTGCTTGATTATGTGTTTCTTTAAATTTTATCCTATATTTTCTTCCAGAGTAACCAACGATTATCAAGAAAGGATCACAAAAGCTCATCACATACAGATGAAGAAGAAGATGTGTTGATTAAAGTTGTCCGTGTCATAGCTAACCTTGCAATAAATGAGGACGTCGGACCAAGTATTGCAGCACATGAAGATTGTGTTAAATCATTATTGTGTATATTAGGTAATCCTAATTAGCTAAATTATTAATTATATTAAGGCTACACAAAATAAATTTTCCATTTCTCAGGCCAGCACATGGTACAGAAACCCCTTGGGTGCATTTATTACAGTAATGCCCTAAATATTTGACTTCTTAACCACAGCAGAATTATGGGTCATTTTTCAGGATTTAGTCGGAAATATGGCTTGGCTCGGTGAGAGCTTTCCAAATAATGGCAACATGCCATATTTCCGACTAAATCCTGAAAAATTACCCATAATTCTGCTGTGGTTAAGGAGTCGATTATTTAGGGCATTACTGTATGTCATAAAATTTAAATCAGTATAGATTATATTTACGGTACTAAACAAACATGCACGGAAGTAAGATTGAAACCATTTACGGAAATCTGTTAAGGAAATATTGGCCACAGGCAACTGAAATTAGACAGAAATTAGACTAGCAGATATGGAGGCGAAATGCTTCGTCTCCCAGACATAAAATATAATATGGCGTGTGCATGCTCTTCAGCATTTTTTGGCCTGAGAAATGGGAAATTGACTTTGAAGCTTTTTATAGAGAATAGAACATGAGAAGAATCAAATGAAAAATGTCCTTATCATTGATTCAGTCGTAGCATGTACCGCAAATCTCACCTGCCGAATAATAGTTAAACCTTTCAACCCTGTTCACTAGTGCTGGGACGGTTGTCCGGATAACCGGTTATGGTTCGGTTACGCGTGTCAACCGGTTGGAGGAGGCCACAACCGGATAACCGTAATATTGATAACGATCGTACTATCATCGTAGTACTCCGTGTAAATTTTGCGAAATCATTTACGGAAGTTTAAGTAACGAGAGTAAGCCGCTTAGAAGCGATTTGGACAGTTGATTGTGTATTCATATACCCCACAACACATGCCTGTTTGATCACCGGCGGCTTTTCTAGACATGAAACCAACAACTACACTCTTATCTGTGTCAGTCTGTGAATCACTTGCTACACATTCAATGCCAATTTCCTTTGGCGGCATTACATGACGTTCAGGCTGCACGCGCACCGCGGCATACATCAAAGCAATCAAGTCTAGACTTTTACTACGTCATCAATAGCATGTCTGTTTTCTTGAAACTGCCCCCCCTTGTCATTATACCCCCCGCAACGAAGTTAGGGGGGGGTATACTGGAGTCAGCTCGTCCGTCCGTCGTCCGTCCGTCGTCTGTCGTCCGTCCGTGGACACAAATTTGTCCGGAGTTTTTCTCAGTCGTTTTATGATCAATTGTCGTGAAACTTGGCACAGATATCAACCACCATGGGAACCTGTGCACCTGCGATTATGACGTCTGTCGGACTTTTTTTCGTGGAGTTATCCCCCCTTTTTCGACTTAGAAAATTTTCGCAACATGTATACTTTTGTCCGAGCTTTTATTCCTACATTTTTCGGTCAATTTTTTTAAAACGTGGCACAGATATTTAGTACCATGGGAACTTGTGCACCTGCGATTATGACGTTGGTCCGACATTTTTTGGTGGTGTTATTCCCCTTTTTCGACTTAGAAATTTTTCGCAACATACATAATTTTGTCCAAGCTTTTATTCCTACATTTTTCGGTCAATAGATTTAAGATTCGGGTTATGGTTGTACATCTGCAATGGGAACAGTTATTTTATTATTTTAACTAAATGTTTACTGACATGTGAAACATCTTAGTATTTTAAAAACAGGGGGGTATCCGTAGTCCCATTGGGACAGTCACACCTCTAGTTACCATTAGTTTGTCTCAAAGCAATGACAGAAGACCTACAAAAACGGAAATCGAACGTTTGGGGACATTTAGTCCTAAATTGAAGATGACGGAAAAAAAAGGAAAAAGTAATGGCCGGTATGCAAGGCCTGCCGAACGCGATTCGTTTATTCTGGATCAACATCCAATATGAAGTCGCAATTCCAGAAAAAACACAGGCCTTCTGGAAGTGGGAAATCAGAGTATATCTAGTGATGTGTTCGATAACTTTAATTCCTAAACACTGGCTGGGGCTTGCGTAATGAATCACAACGAATTAATTTTGTTTGAATTTGTTTATTAAATAATTGAAGTAACATCGTGTAGCCACTGTGATTAATACATACCTGCCTATACCCAAACACTAGTAAACAGAATACCTACCTTCAGTACCTTGTTTGGGCTAATCGTACCCGGGATATACACAAGGGAGGAACTATATTTCGTCACTGAAGGTTTTGCAAGCAAACGTTGTTTATGCGGTGCGGAACTCCCGTAAACATCGATATACTAGCGCACCACTAATATATATTATATTTTAGTTTGTTTGGGCTCAAAACTGAATTAATTTATACACATTTACAACTATTTGATCGCCGTAACGGGAACGCATTGTACAATCAAGACATCATTTGTGATCACATGTATATCAATGTTTCTGGGACGCGTAATAAACACTTGTTTTGCCGACATAGTGACCAGTGTATTCAATCTCGTACTTAGGGTAATGCTGGTCGCGGTTAACCGGTTATGGTTAGGTTAATGCCTGTGGTTAACCGGTTAGGCAAAAACCCCAACCGTCCCAGCACTACTGTTCACCCGCATTCTAATGGCCATATACCATGGGTTCTCAAGCTGTAGTTACACATTTTTATACGCCGTGTTTAAGCTATTTCATTAATCAAAAGTTTCCATAAACTAGTAACGCCATTCAAGATTTCTATTTGGTTCTCATTGAAGAACAATAGATTGATATATGATTATATTACACGGTGTGTCAGTGTTCCAATACTACTCGATTGACCATTAAGATTTGTATTGAATAAAACAATAGATTGAGCTTTTTTATGTTCTATTTTCAGATACCAAATCAATAGAAACCAGTGAAGAACTAGTCCTTAACACAGTAGCAACACTCAACAATTTGTCTTTCTATAATGTCAAAGCAAGTGCACTGATCAGCAACCAACTCGAATTAGCAGGATGTGAGTAAATATCTTAACCCTTTGAACCCAAGAGACCGGAATACCGGTCCAATCCTTATATTCCTATATCCCGGGAGACTGGAATACCGGTCCAATCCTTATAATCCTATATCCCGGGAGACCGGAATACCGGTCCAATCCTTATATTCCTATATCCCGGAATACCGGTCCTGAAATCATACAATATTTGACACGAAATCACAACACAATAAACGGGAGTTGTACTGATGTAACATGTTTACCCATGTGACTTTGACAGACAGACTGATGACAGAGGGTCTGTTTCTTCGCGCATGCACTTTTTATCTTTGGGAAAGGGGAAATATTTAGTTAGAAATATTATGATCAAATCACATATTAATTAGAATTGTGCTTCTACTTTGCATGAATGAGTCACACGTATGTTCATATCTCTGATTTTAGCAGCGAAATTGGTGACAGGGGGACTGTTTCTTCACGCATGCACAGAGGTGCATTTTGAGAAATGCCTCTTATCACCATTAGTTTAGTTAGCATTGTAGATTGCTGCATATATAGTTGAGCATGTATATACGTCCCAGTTAAGAAAATTACGATTTACATCATCAAAAACGCTATATAACGTCAGGCGCCTTGGGTGTGGACCATTTAACGTTCATGACGTCAGGGTTCAAAGGATTAAAGTCATATTGTGGGCAGATCTCTGGCTTAAATCCACTAAAAATTGACATATCACCTCCATGTCCATCCAAAAGCTGATATCTGAACCATAATTTATCAGATCTCAATGAAATTTGCTAAACATATTGGCCATCACGATGGTGCACCTGATTCTTTGGTATGTCACACTAGGTGGTGTGCCTCATGGGGACATGCATCTAACTGACTGACAGCCCAGCTGTTCTATAGAAATGGTTTTTGTACCCATCCTCATGAATATCTCAACCATGCAAGTCTGGAAATATTGTATCTGTCATTTGCAAAATAAGGTTCCCAGGGGTGAATTTAGTGACGCTATCCCACACCATAGGCTAGCGTCACCAAATTCACCCTCTGGTGACCTCATTTTGCTTAGGCCTCAACTGCTATGGGAGACCTAGAATCAGATTGAAGTTCCCCAGTTGAAGGGATGTTCACCCATTAGTCACCTTGATTATGCATGTTATCTTCTGCAAATTAGAGAATATGGAAACTGAACAGAAGGGAAAAAGTAACTAAAAACAATGTTAATTTGAGACTAATCGATTCATCTTTAATAATTTCTTTACTAAATGGATTCTCCCATCTGTTATAAAGTATAAATTGGAATGGTCTACTATTAATCTGGAGGGATGTTCAGAAAATATAAGCAGACAACAGATAATACAAGTCCAGAACTATTTTTGGGAAATGTTCAAGTAATAAGTTCAGCAAACGGACTGTACATTTCCAAAGAGACCGACTTGTCAATGATCATTTAGTAAAGAAAGTGTTCAATCTTCATTTGTTATCCTCTTTGTTTCAGCGTTATTGAAGCTGCTATTACCACAAAATATGGATGCTATGCTGGAAGCTACCAGGGTGTACGGAAATCTAACCAGACACAAATCCGTCCGAGAATACCTTTCCAAAAACAAAGGTTAGCACTAAGCTCTACCAATACTCTTATTCTCTATTTGGAATGATTTTTATTTGTCAGAGTTGATGACAATGGTTTTAATGTACTTATACCACTGTCAAAGATCGGTTGAAATAATTCAAAGAGTTCCTAAGAACATAATCATTGTGCTAGTGCTATGCTTTTCAGCTTCGTTTCCAGCAGAACCCATCTCTTTGTGGCAAGGATGGCCATTATGACAGCCATTTTGATTCAAACCCAATTTCTCAAATTCCCAAAGGCTGCCGGATTCTTCATAATCGTGCTCTAGACCACAGGAATCCACCGATTATATGCAAAAACTATAATTTGTGACTTGGCGGTTGGACTACTACCATTTTAAGCAAATACCCATGAGGGATGCTTTGATAAAAAAAATTTCTCCCTCTCAACCTTACATCACATCTCATCCTTCATGGCTCAGAACAAGTGACTGCAGAAGTAAGCTCAGAAATTCATAGCTGTAACCATTTCTGAGCACATGAACATTCCTTGTATTAAATAATGTAACCACTCGCTGACCACCCTGTTCCCTTGACTATCATTTCCTTAAACAGTGGATCTACAATCCTAAGCTCCTTTTTTATATGGGACGTATTATATTATTTGTCTGTCCGTCCGTCCATCTTTCGGGTTATGCTGGAAGCATCAGCACTATGTTCTCTTATTCATTTATTCTTACTATTCCGTCATCACTTGTCCTTAATTTCATAACTATCAGTTGCTATCCCATAACCATCAAATTTGAGAATTTATCAATTATTCTTCACAGCTATCCCTCGCCCTCTTTACTACATTTCTCTTCACATTTATTTCCTGTCTGAGGAGATGATAATAAAAGCACCCATACTTGCTGTCAAATCCTCTTCAATACATCTATACACTTCTATCTGAATAACATGTCAATTACAGTGTATATTAAATCTTTAAGGGTTGAATAAATATTGTTTAACCCTTTCATGACGGTAACTGCGATGGTGCAGCATTAAATATCCTGTGCCAGTGCATTATCTTACATATGCGAGTCTCCCATAGGGAGCCTCGCATATATATAAGAGAATGCATTGGCTTACAAGGTCAAGGTAAATATTGTTAGACCAATACATTCTCTTACATATGCGGGGCTCCCTTTGGGAGACTCCATATATATAAGAGAATGCATTGGCACAGTATTCTTCCAAAATTTCAGGAAGCTCCAGTCATGGAAGGGTTAAGGTTTGAATAGATATTGTTTAACCCTTTCAGTGCCAAGTCCGATTTTTGTATCAACCCATATTTCGTTGATCATTTTTCAAATTTATTGATTATAATAATGTGATACATTGATGGAAAGAGCTCTAAGAGCTCTTTCCATCAATGTATCACATTATTATAATCAATAAATTTGAAAAATGATCAAGGAGATATGGTTGATACAAAAATCGGACTTGGCACTGAAAGGGTTAAACCAAATACCGATCAAAGGTTTATATTGTGACCTGTCTGAGCATTTACTTCTGTTGTTTTCAGTCCAAGAGATGATGATATCCCTATTAGACTCTGGGAACAGAGAGGTGGTGTACATTGCCTGTGGTGTGCTGGTCAACTTCATGGCAGATGATGACAAAAGATTGGTCCTGAAGAGAGAAGGTGGTATAAGAAAGTTAGTATGCATTTGTTTCATATATAGAGGATTTACAACGAGTCCCCAGTTTATAGCTGAAATTATAAAACGAGTCTAGACCTAATTTACGGGATGAGTTTTGTGAATTCCACTATAAACTGTGGACTATTTGTAGATTTTATTTGTTACATGATCCAAAACCTCGATAAAATATTTATAATATATTTAAATAAACAAATTGGACGTGAAATTAACATAGGCTTCTGTAAGGCCTGCGATGATGTTTCGCGTAATTATGCATTGTGTCACTTAGATGTTTCTAGTTAACTTAAGGTCAAAGAAACCTGCTGTGTTTCCATTTTCTTTCTGTACGAAGATTCAATGTTCCAGCTTGAAATGGCTACTTTTCAGTGACAAAAATCCAAATTTTCTCACAACCATAGTAGCCCCATCGCAATTTATTTCCCCAAAACATCCTCATTTATCTTCCCCTGGCTGAAACCCTGCAAAATGACACATTTAAGACGTGAGAGTCACATACAGAAGTGGAATTGTATGTTACTGGTCATCAGCTTATGGCACCTCAACTTATGGCTGTCACCATTGAGTGTAATCATTCGGCTATTGCAAGACTGGCACAAATTGCCAGCTAGTAGCACAAATATGTGTTTTTTTGTTTATCACACGCTCGACTAGCATATTCTTTTTGAGGTTATTCTAGGATATATTTATGTTACATTCATATTTTGTTATTATAAATATTTATTGGTTTTAAAGTTCCATTTGTGTTGTCGAGTTAAACATGATATATGCCACGCAAGTCTCCAATATCTTTCCATACTGTACATGTGTGTGGTTTGGCTAAAAAATCGTGGAATGGTATGAGATGCAGGATTTTATTTTTGTGAGGCTCCATATCGGAGACTCGCATATATAAGGGAATGCATTGGCACAGGGTTTTTCGCCAAATTTCAGGAAGCTCGAGTCATGGAATGGGTTAAAAAACACTTTTATATTAATTTCCACAGATTACTTGATGTACTGAGAGACTTTGGCAGGAATGATTGGCAGTTGGCCAGCATAGTATGTCAGCTGTTGTGGAATTACAGTACAAAGATAACCAGCTGTATTTCCTGTTTCGGTGAAAACGAAACCCAGCATCTGAGCGACCTTCTGATAGAATATATGGGTATGTCAAATTTCTAACCCTTACTAGTGCTGAAGCGGATAGCCGGTTCTTGATAGTTATACAGCCGTTCTCGGTGGGCATTTTTATACGCTGACGAATTTCAAAACAAAATGGAGCATATTTCAAGGTAACCTAGCATCTGAGCGATCTTCTAATAGAATATATAGGTATGTCGAAATTCAAGCCCAAATTTCAAAACAAAATGGAGCGTATTTCAAAGTAACTTATTATTTCTTCATGTTACCAAGCAGACCAGATATTTAGTCATATTGTTATCAATAAAAATAGAGCTTAGGTCCCATGTTATGAGAAAAGTGTGACACAAAACCATGCAAACACTGAAAGAAATGTCATTATGTTCTTTTATTTGCATCACCACATGAGTTTTTGTGAGTTTATTATTGCATGGCATTAATATTGCCCACACTATTCAACAACGAAGATAAAAAAGTGGCATTTGAAGAAGATTTGAGCATTTATTTCAGTAAAAAAATCTCAACTCTGGGAACAGAATGTTGACAATGGCAGTGATCTCAAGACACAAATATCCTCAATTTATATACTTATATGTTTAATGCTGAATCGTTTGGGCAAGATTAACGCCACCCAACAATAAAAGAAACAAAAAGGCTTGCTGTGATGTCGATAAAAGAAAATAGTGACTCTTCTTGTTCGAATAAAAATGTGTGATTTTGTGCAACACCTTTTTCATAACAACACGGGACCAAATTGATAACACTATGACTCAATATCTGGTTTGCTTGATGACATGAAAAAATAATAGGATTACTTTTAAAAATGCTCCATTTTGTTTTGAAATTATTCAGTGTAGAAAAATTGCACACCAAGAACGGAGTAATTAGAGAGTGTATAACACAGAATTTTAATTGACATATAATCTTCAAATCTCAAATAGTAACTTTGTGTTTTTGATGTACTTTGTAGTGCTGGTATCAACATAGGAAGATAAATAATTGATTCTAATAATTGACTGATTGAAAATGACACGCAATAACTAGGATTAATTCAAGGTTTTAAAATAATTATTGTATACAGTCCTTAAAATTACCCACTACAATAAGCAATGCATGGGAATGGAATGGCAACATTTGGAATCTAGGAACATTTTTCCTAATTTTCATGGCAGTGTATATCACTTTAATGGATAAAATGAAGTTTACTGACATTACAAAATAGAGTTATCTCTCATTGACCTCCAAAGATAACATTATCTGTAAGACAGAATATTTACTGACTGAACAGTGGGAATGCAAAACAGAATTATAAGGCCTTTGAAGAATGATGCAAAACAATTTATATATTTGAAATGATGGTTTTCTGTCCATCTCAAGCCTGCAAATTGTGTGTCTGTCATTTGCAGAATGAGGTCCCCAGAGGGTGAATATAAGTGAAGCTGGTTCTGCTTTGGCCTCAACTGCTACGGGAGACCTAGGATCAGATTGAAGTTCCCCAGTTAAAATTGGTGATGTTCACCCTTTAGTAGCCTCGATTATGCATTTTATCTCCTGAAAATTAGGGGATATAGAAACTTCCCAGAAGGGAAATTGAGTAACTAAAAACAATGTTAATTTGAGACTATAGATACTTCCCAGAAGATGAGACCTAAGCAGAATGAGATCCCCAGAGGGTGAATTTAGAGATGCTAGCCCATTTTGCGGCTGTTTCAAGTATTTCACAAAAAAACAAGAATTACTTAAGTCAAACCATCAACTGAAATTATTCATCGCTTTGTTGCAGATTCTGAAGCAGCTTTTGATCATGATGTTGCATTTCAAGAAGAAGAAAATGAAGTTCAAGACTTTATAAGAGACTCGTGGAAAACTGAGTTCCTTCCTGTGGCTTCACAGTTACTCCAGCGTGTGGAGGATCATCAATCTAAATTTGAGTCACTTGAAGGACCAAGTTGAGCACGAGTCAGTTTTAGTCAACTCATGGTTTATGTCATGACTTTGTCGACTACAAGAATGATTATTGCTGTCTGTGAATGCATGCCACGCTTCCAAAACTCCATTCAGAAAGTTTTCTCAAATTAGGGCCATTAACCTTTTCACTGCTAAATGATGTCATGTCGTGTGCTGGAACATGATACACTGCTTAAAACTTTGAGATACAATGCTTCTGATGCACCAATCTGAGTTCCAGTTCTGAATAATGGCCAACTGATAGTGTGCTGAATTAGGTCCGTATTCAGTACGGAAATACAGTAATGCCCTAAATAATCGACTCCTTAACCACAGCAGAATTATGGGTAATTTTTCAGGATTTAGTTGGAAATATGGCTTTGTTGCCATTCATCGGAAAGCTCTCACTGAGAGCTTTCCGATGAATGGCAACAAAGCCATATTTCCAACTAAATCCTGAAAAATTACCCATAATTCTGCTGTGGTTAAGGAGTCGATTATTTAGGGCATTACAATATAGCACACAGTGTGACATTTTATGTCTGTAATCAGCAGCCAAGAGCTAATTAACAAATGACTTGATTCTCACCAAACATTTTTTTTGGAGAAAATTGAGGTGAACAGGTAAATTTACTTTTTGCAGCTTTTTGGCCGAGTTGTGTACTAAACCTTTCATGATGGGAGTTATGCTGGTGCAGCATTAAAGATCCTGTGCCAGTGCATTCTCTTATATATGCGAGTCTCCCATATGAAGCCTTGCATATATAAGAGAATACACTGGCTTACAAGGTCAAGGTCAATATTGTTAGGCTAATACATTGGCACAGGGTTTTCGCAAACTTTCAGGATGCTCCAGTCATGGAAATTTGACCTATGGTTTGATGAATGATGGTGAGCTTCTATGTCCCAACATACCTTGGACATGTTTGATAACCGGTCCTGCTCGAATTTCTTTCAGGAGTTATGCCTCCTGGATTAGTTACCTGGTGTCTATTTCACAACGTAAGCTCAATAACATTATCAAACGTATTTGAATCATAGCTTCTACTCATTAATATCTTGGATGATTTCGAAAACAGTCGTGCCTGAAAATTAAAGCACAAAATATTAGAAATAAAATATTGAGGAGGGAACAATAAATATTGTCGGGATGGATTGAGAATCTAGTAGTTTTTATAATGGCATGTAACCCTTTCATGATGGGAGCTGCGTTGTCATTGAAGATCCTGTACCAGTGCATTCTCTTATATATACACGGGTCTCCCATAGGGAGCCTCACATATAAGGTCAAGGTAAATATTGTTAGGCCAATGTTTTCTCTTATATATGCGAGTCTCCCTATGGGAGACTTGTATATATAAGAGAATGCATTGGCACAGGGTTTTCACATATTTTCAGAAGTTCCACCCATGGAAGGGTTAAATAACATTTGATGTTCTTTGGCACAGGAAGATAGAAGGAATTTTTAGCTTTCAATGGGTATGTTTAAACAATCCTATGGCACGAAAGCCTTCATTTTAAATGATTTCTATAAGATAAGAGCTTTTAACCCTTTCAGTGCCAGGGGCCGATCTCATCGGCCCTAATTTACAGTCTGTAAAATCGGCCCTAAAAAAATAAAAAAAAAATTATTATTATTATTTTTATTTTTTTAGATTTTGTTTTTTTTGGGGTTGAATTTTTTTTGGGTATGCTTAAGCATGCTATTGCGAATTTAAAAACAAACTGGTTAAAACCTTAGTGGCATGTTATAACTCAAAACTATCACCAAGTATTCATAGTAATAATTTTGATGCCCATGAAAAACGTAAGATTCCCTGGCACTAAACCTACAAAATAAGTCTGTTAAAGAATATAAGAAAAAATTATTAAAACTGTAAAAATTGTAAAAAATAATGAAAAATTGTTAGGCCAATGCATTCTCTTATATATGCGAGGCGACCTATGGTCGACTCGCATATATAAGAGAATGCATTGGCACAGGGTATATGGGTTGATACAAAAATCTGACCTGGCACTGAAAGGGTTAAACGAATCTGTTGTTTCCATAACATTATGTGTTGGCGCACTTCATTAACATTTATAATATTGACAACACCACTGATATAAGCTACTCAGCCAGCTGTGATTTGTCTGTTAGACTGTTACCTTGTATCTGTTAACACACCCAGGACCAACGGAGCGATTCTATTTTCAATGCAGGCCTCAACATATAATTTATATGGTATGGATGTGTGTGCATCATGACCATTATTTTCATCGATCAAAGTTGGTTGCTTCATCTGTAAAGTGGAGAAAATTTGACTTGCATTTGTGAGAATAATGATTTAGATGTTTGGATTTGACAGGTTTGGCATTGTTCAAGCCTACATATAGTGTTTCTGTCATTTGCAGAATGAGGTTCTCTGAGGGTGAAATTTCAAGTTGTCAAATTTGTCTATAACAGATATATTGGTATGCAGTGTTGCATTTATTCTAAGTTATCAGCTACAATTGGAAGCATGTGTTATACGCTATAATGCAACACATGTGTGAACAGTAAAACACAAACAACAGAACATTCCTTTACACAATTGTCTGATCACTGCTTTAACCTTTTGCAATACTATCTTCCAACATCATCCTATCTTATTTGATATGGGAACTTGAGTTTTGAACAGTTGAAAAAAATTGAGTTAAGTTTACAAAGGCCAAACAAAATTAACCCTTTAATGACGGAAGCTGGTGCAGCATTAAAGATCCTGTGCCAGTGCATTCTCTTATATATGCGAGTCTTCCAAAGGGAACCTCCCATATATAAGAGAATACACTGGCTTACAAGGCTACGGTAAATATTGTTAGATCAATGGATTCTCTTATATATGCAAGGCTCCCTATGGGAGACTCGCATATATAAGAGAATGCATTGGCACAGGGTTTTCGCAAAATTTCAGAAAGCTCCAGTCATGGAAGGGTTAATGATCTGTTTCTCAGATAATGGCTGCTGGGTGCTATTTTTAGTCCACCGAAAATAAAAATTCCAAATCATCCTGTGTATGGCTTCACAATGCGATGTCCATAATCTCTGTCCACTATTGACCATAAATTTAGACATACACATTTGAAGCTGTATTTAATATTTCCTTTTGTTATTTCTGATAATAATAAAGTTTTCTTTTTGGTTTGTTTAATCTGTTTACTGTGCATTAGTTGTAACACTTGCATCTTAAAGTGATGTGAAATACCCCGGTAGGGTGATCAAATAGAAATGGAGAATAATCTTGTTCAAAGTAGTTAATTTTACAAATATTATATCTAAATTGACAACACACACCGTCAATCTTATATATTAATTAAATGCAGTGACTGCCGATGGCGAAATCGTTTTCGTTAGTTTATCGCCGATAGAAGTGTCCGAATTTGAGTAGTACATATCTACAATTTAGCGTATTTCAGACAATGTTTCCTATGAAGTGGTACGGTCATTTGCTTGAGAATTTCGGTGATGTTAGTAGAATGCTACATTCCTCCAATTGGCATAGCACCTAGATACTAACTTATCAGTTTCACGCACCCGAACAAGTACATAATAATGTAACCCTTTCAGTGCAAAGTCCGATTTTTGTATCAACCCATATACCCTGTGCCAATGCATTCTCTTATATATGAGAGTCGACCATAGGTCGCCTCGCATATATAAGAGAATGTGTTGGCCTAACAATTTTTCATCATTTGTTATTATTTTTTACAATTTTTTACAATTTTAACAATTTTTTCTTATATTCTTGAACTCTTTCAGTGCCAGACTTATTTTGTAGGTTTAGTGCCAGGGAATCTTACGTTTTTCATGGGCATCAAAATTATTACTATGAATACTTGGTGATAGTTTTGAGTTATATCATCGCTATAGCATGCTTAAGCATACCCAAAAAAAATTCAACCCAAAAAACAAAAACAAAAATTTTCATTTTTTTTAGGGCCGATGAGATCAGCCCCTGGCACTGAAAGGGTTAAAAACAATTATTTTTTGATGATTCGGAAGTAAAAAAAAACCTGCCTGCTTGTAAATTATGTTGTAAAAAGTATGTCTGAGTAACACATAATGAACTTTGTGTGGCCTAATAAAAAATCATCTTGAACACTATAAGTGAATTTAATAAAGCTTTATGATTGTGTTACATGTATAATGTATGTTTCTCTGAATAATAAAATCCGTCCCTAGAACGAATGATCCACCCATAGCTTGTTTGACAAGAATTTCATCTCATGAATCCTATTAGCTTTTCATCCATCATTTGTGAGCAAATTCAAATAGTATATTATGCCTTGTTTGAACAATAGTCACCATATGTTATTTAGTCTGTTCATCCAGATGTCATTCCTGTGGATCGGTCTGTCATTCCATAATTTATATATGTTTCCATATGATGATACAAATTACAGTTCCATTCCATTTTTAGCTCAACTTTACTTTGTAAAGTTTGAGCTAGTGCCATGGTTTGGCGTCCGTCGTCCGTGTGTGCGTGTGTCCGTCAACAATTTCCTTTGGCACGGGCTACAGGTCGTACCTTTGTTCTGATCTTTATGAAATTTGTCATGAACGTTGACATTGACATGTAGATGGGAACGAGTCATTTTGGTGTCATTCGGCCAAAAAACATGGCTGCTGGCGGCCATCTTGGATTTCAAAATTCAATCCATTGGCGCGGGCTACAGGTCGTACTATTCGTCTGATCATCATGAAATTTGTCATGGATGTTAATATTGACATGTAGATGGGAACGAGTGATTTTGGGGTCGTTCGGCCAAAAAACATGGCCGCCAGCAGCCATCTTGAATTTTACTCTTTGCATGACTAAATCCTTTGGCGCGGGCTACAGGTCGTAGCTTTGGTCGGAACTTCATGAAATTTGTCATGGATGTTAACAATGACATGTAGATGGGAACGAGTCATTTTGTGGTCGTTCGTCCGAAAAACATGGCCACTGGTTGCCATCTTGGATTTCAAAATTCAATCCATTGGCGCGGGCTACAGGTTGTACTTTTCGTCTGATCATCATGAAATATATAATAGATGTTAATATTGACATGTAGATGGGAACGAGTCATTTTGGGGTCGTTCGGCCAAAATACATGGCCGCCAGCAGCCATCTTGAATTTTACTCTTTGCATGACTATATCCTTTGGCGCGGGCTACAGGTCGTAGCTTTGGTCAGATTTTCATGAAATTTGTCATGGATGTTAACAATGACACGTAGATGGGAACAAGTCCTTTTGGGGTCAATTGGCCAAAAAAACATGGCCGCCAGCAGCCATCTTGGATTTTACTCTTTGCATGACTAAATCCTTTGGCACAGGTTAGACATTTCAATTAGCACCTTTCCTATTCCTCCATTTACTGTCAACCATTAAATTATTCCCCTACCTAAGTTGAGCTACAGTGTCATTGATACTTTCATTTGAAAAATGTTTTCAAAATGTACAGGCATGTTTAGTATCACCTCTAGATGGGAGTTATCAAATGTTACCGATTTTCAATGAAAAAAATGGCCACCAGCAGCCATCTTGGATTTTACTCTTTCCATGACTAAATCCTTTGGCACACCCTACAGGCCACATTCCTCATCTGATCGTCATCAAGCTACATACGGTTCTTTGGGGTGACCTCTAGATGTGAGCCATCGATTATTTCTGAAATTTGTTAAAAAACATTGGCGCCAGCAGCATCTAATAAACTTTTTGTAACTTTACGGGCATGATTACGATCACCTCTAGTTGAGAGCTGTCAAATTTGAAAGATTTTCTATTATATAAATGGCTGCTGGCAGCCATCTTGTATTTTACTCTTTGCATGACTAAATCCTTTGGCACACCCTCCAGACCACATCCCTCATCCGATCATCAAACTTTATTCGGTTATCAATTGGTTAGACAGAGAAGAGAAAGCATCTTGTTACATTGTTTCCCCAAGTATTCTTTTCTTGATGATTTATTCATATTTATAAATATACTTGTCCTCATTGTATATGCACTTCATATACCAGTGATTTCACCATATCTGTTGTTGTGTTTTCGTTTTTGAAATTAATAGTTTATATATTTATTGTGTGATTGTACAGCTATTTTTATGTGCGTCTGTGATTCATTCTTGGTAATATCTCATTCCCATTTCTATATATTGGATCAGCAGGAACATAGTGACAGGGGGTCTTTGTGAGATGGGGTGTGACTTTAGTCAAAATTTTAAACCAGTTGGAAATTTCATTGCTGAATTTCAATGCAGGTGTTGGAAATTTCACAAAACTATGGTTGCTGATTGTTTCATTTGCCAAACAATAATTAGTGTAAAATATCGCTTGTAGCCCAATAATAGAATATTTCCTGTTTTCAGTGAAAATTTTAAAATGATATTACCATCAGTTGGAAAAAATTCAAATGTGGTGTGGTCATTAAATTGAAATTTTTGGACAGTTGAAAAGTTTAAGGTATCAGTTGGAGGTGGGTAAAAAATTCCACCAAAGTTGTTAATTTTAGTCTTCAATGGATGGATGAAGTTTTTTCACAAATACAGGGTGGACACCCCCTAACAAAGACCATCTAGACACATCCCTGCATAGCAGTTAGCAGTCTTGTAGCAACAACACTCGGTTTCAGTGAAAAGTAGTCCTATAAACTTGAGCATTAACTTTAGCCTTAGTTTTGTAATTAAAATAGATTGATATATAAATATTATACTGATGTTAATGCTTCATGTACTCTGTCACAACTAAATGGATAGAAAAGTTCAGATAATAACTTTAAACTATTTATTCAAATTTCAAGATAGATGCGACTTTATTTTAACCTTTCTTTACTAAATACTCATCGACAGGTAGATCCCTTAGGAAATTTCAGATACAAATTCAATAGGCCATTTATTGAACTTATTATCTGAACATTTCCCCCCAATGAATAGGGATCCTCCTGCACTTGTACTATCTCTTCATCAGTCTGTTGGCTGCTCATTTTTCCTAAACAGCCCTCCAAATGAATAATAGACCATACCAATAAATATGTCAATAACTGGGTGGAAGACTCCATTTAGTAAAAAAGGGTTAAGTTGAGATTTGAAGATTATGTCACTACAAGCTTTTCATATGCTGATTAACTTTTTATTGAAATCCATGCATTCAGTTTTTGACTTCATCATATTTCAAAAGTTAGAGCTAAGTGTTTACAAGACTTATTCATATTAATAAGTTGTAGCTGGAGTTATATGCAGTCATGCAATTAGAAGATCTGATCATACTATTTTCACATCATTTTATATATGCAATATTTTGCGTGTCTGATATTTGATTTGTCACTACTATTCTTTCATTTTTTAGTCAAGTTTTTTATTTCAAAACTTGACTTTTGGTTTGACGAGAGATGGTTGGAGGGCGGATGAGCATCTGGTCGGGTGGGCGGCCCCAAACCTATATAACATAGCCATTTATTGATGGTTTTGAAATATTTTTATATATATGGATCTTTCACAACAATGTCTCGAACAAAGTTGAAAAGCAGGTTTGTCCATTTTTAGCTCAACTTTACTTTGTAAAGTTTGAGCTATTGCCATGGCTTTGTCGTCCGTCGTCCGTGTGTACGTGTGTACGTAAGGCGTCAACAATGCAGTCTACAGGTCGTACCTTTGGTCGGATCATTATGAAATTTGTCATAGCTGTTGACATCAACATTTAGACCAGAATGATTAATTTTGGGGTCATTCGGTAAAAAAACATGGCCGCCAGTGGCCATCTTGCATTTCAAAATTCAATCCATTAGCACGGGCTACAGGGCGTACTGTTTGTCTGATCGTCATGAAATTTGTCATGGATGTTAATATTGACATGTAGATGGGAACGAGTAATTTTGGGGTCATTCGGCCCAAAAACATGGCCGCCAGCAGCCATCTTGGATTTTACTCTTTGTATGACTAAATTCTTTAGCACGGGCTACAGGTCGTACTTTTAGTCTGATCATCATAAAATTTGTCAAGAATGTTAATAATGACATGTAGATGGGAACGAGTCATTTTGGGGTCATTCGGCCAAAAAACATGGCCGCCAGCAGGCATCTTTGATTTCACTCTTTGTATGACTAAATCCTTTAGCACGGGCTACAGGTCGTACCTTTAGTCCGATCATCATAAAATTTGTCATGGCTGTTGAAATTGGAATGTAGATGGGAACGAGTCATTTTGGGGTCATTCGGACAAAAAACATGGCCGCCAGCAGCCATCTTGGATTTTACTCTTTGTATGACTAAATCCTTTAGCACGGGCTACAGGTCCTACTTTTAGTCTGATCATCATAAAATTTGTCAAGAATGTTAATAATGACATGTAGATGGGAACGAGTCATTTTGGGGTCAATCGGCCAAAAAACATGGCCGCCAGCAGCCAACTTGGATTTTACTCTTTGTATGACTAAATCCTTTAGCACGGGCTACAGGCCGTACCTTTAGTCTGATCATCATAAAATTTGTCATGGCTGTTGAAATTGGAATGTAGATGGGAACGAGTAATTTTGGGGTCATTCGGCCAATAAACATGGCCGCCAGTGGCCATCTTGGATTTCAAAATTTAATCCATTAGCACGGGCCACAGGTCGTACTGTTCGTCTGATCATCATAAAATTTGTCATTGATGTTAACAATGACATGTAGATGGGAACGAGTAATTTTGGGGTCTTTCGGCCAAAAAACATGGTCGCCAGCAGCCATCTTGGATTTTACTCTTTGTATGACTAAATCCTTTAGCACGGGCTACAGGTTGTACCTTTAGTCTGATCATCATAAAATTTGTCGTGAATGTTAATAATGACATGTAGATGGGAACGAGTCATTTTGGGGTCATTCGGCAGAAAAACATGGCCGCCAGCAGCCATCTTTGATTTTACTCTTTGTATGACTAAATCCTTTAGCACGGGCTACAGGTCGTACCTTTAGTCTGATCATCATAAAATTTGTCATGGCTGTTGAAATTGGAATGTAAATGGGAACGAGTAATTTTGGGGTCATTCGGCAGAAAAACATGGCCGCCAGCAGCCATCTTTGATTTTACTCTTTGTATGACTAAATCCTTTAGCACGGGCTACAGGTCGTACATTTAGTCTGATCATCATAAAATTTGTCATGGCTGTTGAAATTGGAATGTAAATGGGAACGAGTCATTTTGGGGTCATTCGGACAAAAAACATGGCCGCCAGTGGCCATCTTGGATTTCAAAATTTAATCCGTTAGCATGGGCCACAGGTCGTACTGTTCGTCTGATCATCATGAAATTTGTCATGGTTGTTAATATTGGATTTTACTCTTTGTATGACTAAATTCTTTAGCATGGGCTACAGGTCGTACCTTTAGTCTGATCGTCATAAAATTTGTCATAGATGTTAATAATGACATGTAGATGGGAACGAGTCATTTTGGTGTCATTCGGCCAAAAAACATGGCCGCCAGCAGCCATCTTGGATTTTACTCTTTGTATGACTAAATTCTTTAGCATAGGCTACAGGTCGTACCTTTAGTCTGATCGTCATAAAATTTGTCATGGATGTTAACGATGACATGTAGATGGGATACAATCATTTTGGGGTCATTCGGCCGAAAACATGGCCACCAGCAGCCATCTTGGATTTTACTTTTCTCTTCATGTCTATAAACTAGTATTAGACATTCAACTTTCCACATTCCTAATCGCTCCATTGACTGTAATACATTAAATTATTCCCTTTCCAAGTTGAGCTACAGTGTCATTGACACTTTCATTTTTTACCCAAGTTCAGCCCTTAGTTTGTCCATTTTTGGCAATTTTAGGAAAATTTATGCCCATGAGCGTGATAATTTTTACAAATGTCAACCAATTTCATTCATATTTGGTATGCAAATCTTTTACAACAATATCACAAATGAGTTTCAAAACCAGATTTGGCGATGCATTTTACCTGAGTTACAGCCCTTAATTAGTTTGTCTATTTTTAGCAATTTTATGACCATTTCAAACATCAACTGATTATATTAATATTTTATATGTGGATCTTTTACAACAACAGTATCTTCATCAAGTTCGAAAACGAGGTTTGTCCAATTTTTTTTTTTTACCTGAGTTACGGCACTTAGTGTGTTTGTCAATTTTTAGCAATTTTATGACCATTAGTGCGATAAGTTGAACAAACATCAACCGATTCCATTCATGGGTTTATGGATCTTTCACAGCAATATCTTGATTGAGTTCAAAACCAAGTTTGCCCAATTTTGTTTAACCTAAGTTATGGCCCTTAGTTCTGAGTAATGGTTCTTTAGTTTGTCCATTTTTAGTGATTCTCAGTCAGACAGATTCACTATTATGGGCAAAAAAACTTGACCAGAGCCATCTTTGATGTGCAACCCTTGTATGATGTTTATTATGCGTAGGTTATATAGGAAGTGAGGGAGCCAATGTGGCCTGTTGTCATAGACAAAATGGAGGTCCAAATCAAATGTGTCTTATTTTATTATTGATTTGTGGCTTTTTTATTCCATAAATATCAATTTTGGCATGTATTGCAAAAACAACAGGCTGCTATATGAAAATATGTCACATAGCAATCATGGAGAAAAAACCTGTTCTAACTTCTCACCCTTATTTGAGCTGATTTTGGTAAAAGTTTGCCTATATTTGACCCTCTATTGTAAAAATACATGTTTGAGTATCTCCGGTAGTTCTGTTGATTTACTGAACCTGGTACAATAAGATTCAACACTCATTTTGTGTATGGCTAATGACCCCTAGTGGGGTCTTGATAGTGTAATTACACCATAAATAATAATATCCAGGGGAAAATGTCAGTGCTGCTAAGTACCACGCAATATGAGAATTGAGATAAAGATAATATTCTAAATTCACAGAATGCACTCTTGTTCATTGTTTATGCTGACCTGATTTTTTTTGGCCATTCCCAAATATTTCGGCCATTTTTCAGAAACTTTGGCTCAATTGAAATAAAAGCAGAATATAGGACTATTGAGAAAACTAAAAAACAATAGAATAAATAATAAGTAAAAAAAAATCAAATTAAGATAATAAAAAGCACGCACAAAAACTAAATAAATCATGAAAAATACCAATATAAATCATAAAGTAAGATAATAAAAAGCACGCACAAAAACTAAATAATTCATGAAAAATAATGATATAAATATGCACTGATTTTGCTAATTGTATCATAAAGCAGTAATTTTTTTGTCATTCGATTAAGACATGACACTTTAATAATACCTAATCATCATTGTATTGATAAATAAGCATGGACTACTGCTGGTAAATCTAAACATAGGCCAGCAAGCAGCTATCCAATATTCTGTAACAAGCATAAGGGTTTTAGTGAAATTTTTTGATTTTCTGAGATGTAATTGCTGACAGAGGCTTGAAACTTGGCAAAAACATTTGGACAAATATAACTTTCTTTGGCAACTTTCAAAAAAATCAGGCCCTTGGGCAATTCAATATGACCTCCGAGAGTATGAACCCTGCCCTTGTTGCTGGGCATCAGTGTGTGGCACGAATGCAATGGCATCAATATCGCATGAGAGTGCCATACATTGCCTGCAAGTAAAACAATGTGTGGTTCTGAGTTTATTACACTCTCACCTGACATACATGTATCATATCTGACATTATATGAAGATTTCTTAATTGTGTTGTTGAGTTTGACGTCATTTATGTTGGTTGTTACCAACAACTTTCTATTCCACACACATTAAATATGTGGAACTTACTTGAAATGCAGAACTATGGGTTTTTAGTAAGAGCTAGGCTTGTAATAAAATATGTTATTCGCTTTTAGCTTGACTTTTCACATGTTTTTGAGATACTGTTTGGCAGATTATACTAATAATCGGGCGTAGAGTACTGTAACTTTGCTATAACTTTGGGGTTGATAGTCAAATTTGATGAATGTTTCCGTTCATGGTTTCTATCATTGACAATCTACTTAGCTGAAACATTTGTTATCCTATCCATTGAATTGTTATTCGACAAGTTTGCAATCTCAAGTAATATAAACCAGCCCTCGTTTGCAAGATTTTGTAATTATTTCAGTCTTCAAATTTAAAGATACCCTGTCATATTTAACACCCCTAAATTACACATTTTTCTGCTTGGAGAGTAGAAAAAATATATGATTTGAGTCATTCAAAGCTCAGAGCTATTAGATTTCAATTTTTTAAATCTATTTATTTTCCACACATCGAATGGTTGTCAGCTCAGGTCAGCCTAGCCAATACTCTGCCGTAACAAGAGTTTGGGAGGCCACATTGGCACACAATGTCCGTGATTATCGGTGGTTCCAGTGATTGTAAATGATTATCGGAATAAAAGAAGATGAAAATAATTAATTATCGCCAAACAAAATTGACAGTATCTTGTGATACCGGGGGTAATTGGTATATTGATACATTGTTATACTTATTCTCGATTCACTAATCATGTATTGATCATACATGATCATAGACAAGCTATAAATACCATGCCGACCGCACATGATAGAAGAGGTTTGTTTACATTTGTAATGACACATGCTTTGAAATTCCAGTTCGAACCAGATGGAATTCGAGATTTCGAAAATAAATAGATTTTTAAAATCAAAATCTAATAGCTCTCAGCTTTGAAGGGTGGGTTCCTCAACGGAAATCAGATATTTTTCACCCACAAAGCAGATGAACTATTAATTATTTTAGGGGTGTTAAATCAGACAGGGTATCTTTAACACAATAAATGTTTACTGTTACATGTTACTGGGATAAATTTAGGTTGATAAATAGATGAATTTTGTTTAATTTTGCGACCTGAACATTATGACATGCTATAAATGCCATTGAACTTTCACCTCAATAACTACGTTTATGCTGTACTATGGATGCACATACGTACATGTAGATTAAGTACAGTACACAGTGTAAATGTATCACAGGTTGATGTTATTTTGATGTGATAATGATAGAGCTTTCATACATGTAGGTTACTGTAATGCCCGAAATAATCGACTCCTTAACCACAGAAGAATTATGGGTAATTTTTCAGGATTTAATCAGAAATATGGCTTGTTGCCATTCATCGGAAAGCTCTCAGTGAGAACTTTCCGATGAATGGCAACAAGCCATATTGCCAGCTAAATCCTGAAAAATTACCCATAATTCTGCTGTGGTTAAGGAGTGGATTATTTATGGCATTACTGTATGTGTGACATTTTTATCTTCTGTTAATTTCGATCATAACATAATTTATAAAATGAATTCAATGAAAATAGCTATGGTTTCTATTTACTCTTGCCAATGGGAATTTCCTATCAAGATTCAGTTTCAATGAATTGAAGCGCGAAGAGAATTTCCAACTACTCCCCAATCCCCACATCTCTAAGACATATTTTACACTAAATATCAGAACAGTTTCAACCTATATAGTATTTCCACCTGACATTTCCAACTGTAGGTGATTCAGCCATTAAATTTGAAACTGCTGAAAATTTGGACCAAAGATTTGGTGAGGGGTGAGACACACCATTTCGCTCCCTTTCACCATGTCCCTACCTCCTTGTTAGGGAAACAATAGCATGAATAGACTTCGAACAAAGCAAAATGTGTGGGATGCCCCACCGAAATATATTCAAAATCATCTGCCACTTTTGAGATTGTGAGAAGTTTTTAGATAATCGCCACACAAAATCTGAAAACAGACACTTTGGGCCACTAGAAGGTGGTAAAAGAAGCGTCATCATTTTGACACTCTCAGAGTTGTGGTCTGATTTCTGTCAAATAAGCCATGGGATGAATAGTGTTCTTCATCACACTCTATTTTGGTCGAAATCGCCCCATGTGTACAGTTCACCCCCCCCCCCCCCCCCCCCCCAGAATGTAGATACCGTCATGAATTACTCTGAGTACACCTGTAGAGATCATACTCCACCAGTTCATTTGAAGCTTGGGAATGTTTTAGATTTTCTAACAGGGAACAATATACTATCAAAAACACGACGCAGGTAATAGATTTCTCTGTTAATACCTGTTCATTCATAATATACGTGTTTTATAATACTGTAGGTGAAGGTCCCGCTCGAGGTTATATCAATTTTGCTTTGTGTTAGTCACAATCATGGAATTTCTTGAGGGTAATCAAATCAATGATTATTGCACAATAAGTTCACAAAAGTCACCTAAATATTGTAATTTCAAGCTGGGACCACCCCCCTGCTATGAAATAATTTATTAAGGAACAGGTATTAACTAAGAAATATATTCCGTGCATTGTTTGTTAATGTCATAAAGTTCCCTGTCAGAACGGGGATGGGGAGGGGTGTTGGGGTAGTAAATCATTTGCAGGAAGGTATGCCATTTTCTGCATCTGGCAACTTATCGGTGCCACCACACCAAAATTTGCATAAAAATTTATATATTTAGTCCCAATTTTTCTTACACCCCCCCCCCCAAATTTAACTAATTTTGGTATAAAACTCATTGATATCACTCATCATATGGCAGAAATTATCATATTTATTTCAAACGACAGTTTAACCTGTTTCAGAGGCTGTTTTAATTGTCTCTCTCAACAAGCCCATTATCTAGTATTATTTCATATCACCTTTGCTAGTCTACTGGAGCAAATTCTATTCTATACCAGACGTGGATATATACTCTAGGTGTTGTGAGAGTAACAGATCATCAGTTGATAGACATGCAGATAATTCACTGAATAGCTTGATGCACTGATGATATATTTTATCATAAGCTGTCAATTCACGAAATACTGTAATACAATTGGTTGTCAGTTAATTATCCATTAAAGTTCTCGATAACATTAATCAGTCGGTGGCTGGAGGTAACTCTTCCAGAAAGCACAGGTACGTGCGTGTTTGGCACGATGCTAAAATTGTTGATTGCCATTGGGCAACCAATAAAAATTCTAAAAATGATGTTCTTCTTCAATTGGATGCAATGTGACAGGTGTTTGTTCCCAAACCATAATTGTTGAATGCAAGGATTGTATAAATTTTATGGAAATATGTTTTTTTGTATATTGCTCAAATCTAGTTTTAGTTTTGGACAATACTGAGATTAAATTAGAAGAAATAACTGCATACCCTTAATCGAAACAAGAGTTATTTATAAAATATGAATTATATGGAACAACTCTCATTGGAGGAATCATATGCATTTCTTTATTGACAAAAGTTCATCCCGAATAAAGGAGGAAATATTTACAATTGTGTACATTTCAGACATTGTGTTTTCTGTAACAGTATACAATCAACATGTTTAGAATTTTCGAAAATATATGTTGAATTCTGCATTATTTCAGAGAACAAAGTGCCTGGGTACTCATGTATTAGCCTGGGTACTCACGTATTAGCCTGGGTACTCCTTATTAGCATGGGTACTCTTGTATTAGCCTGGGGTACTCTTGTATTAGCCTGGGTACTCACGTATTAGCCTGGGTACTCATGTATTAGCCAGCTGGGTACTCTCTTATTAGCCTGGGTAATCATTTATTAGCCTGGGTACTCATTTATTAGCCTGGGTACTCACATATTAGCCTGGGTGATCACTTATTAGCCTGGATACTCACTTATTAGCCTGGGTACTCACATATTAGCCTGGATGATCACTTATTAGCCTGGATACTCACTTATTAGCCTGGATACTCACGTATTAGCCTGGATACTCACTTATTAGCCTGGATACTCACTTATTAGCTTGGATACTCACTTATTAGCCTGGATACTCACGTATTAGCCTGGATACTCACTTATTAGCCTGGGTACTCACTTATTAGCCTGGATACTCACTTATTAGCCTGGGTACTCACTTATTAGCTTGGATACTCCCTTATTAGCTTGGATACTCACTTATTAGCTTGAATACTCACTTATTAGCCTGAGTACTCACTTATTAGCCTGGATACTCACTTATTAGCCTGGGTACTCACTTATTAGCCTGGATACTCACTTATTAGCCTGGATACTCACGTATTAGCCTGGGTACTCACTTATTAGCCTGGGTACTCACATATTAGCCTGGGTACTCACTTATTAGTCTGAGTACTCACTTATTAGCTTGGGTACTCACTTATTAGTCTGGGTACTCACTTATTAGCTTCGGTACTCACTTATTAGCCTGGGTACTCACATATTAGCCTGGGTACTCACTTATTAGCCTGGGTACTCACATAATAGCATTGGTACTCACTTATTAGCCTGGATACTCACTTATTAGCCTCGATACTCACTTATTAGCCTGTGTTCTCACTTATTAGCCTGTGTACTAACTTATTAGCCTGGGTACTCACTTATGAGCCTGTGTACTCACTTATTAGCCTGGGTGCTCACCTATTAGCCTGGGTAATCACTTATTAGCCTGGATACTCACTTATTAGCCTGGGTACTCACATATTAGCCTGGGTACTCACTTATTAGCCTGGGTACTCACATAATAGCATTGGTACTCACTTATTAGCCTGGATACTCACTTATTAGCCTCGATACTCACTTATTAGCATGTGTTCTCACTTATTAGCCTGTGTACTAACTTATTAGCCTGGGTACTCACTTATGAGCCTGTGTACTCACTTATTAGCCTGGGTGCTCACCTATTAGCCTGGGTAATCACTTATTAGCCTGGATACTCACTTATTAGCCTGGGTACTCACTTATTAGCCTGGGTAATCACTTATTAGCCTGGATACTCACGTGTTAGCCTGGATACTCACTTATTAGCATGGATACTCACTTATTAGCCTGGATACTCACTTATTAGCCTGGGTGCTCACTTATTAGCCTGGATACTCACTTATTAGCATGGTGCTCACTTATTAGCCTGTATACTCACGTATTAGCCTGGATACTCACTTATTAGCCTGAATACTCAATTATTAGCCTGGATACTCACGTATTATCCTGGATACTCACTTATTAGCGTGGATACTCACTTATTATCCTGGGTACTCACTTACTAGCATGGATACTCACTTATTAGCCTGGGTACTCACTTATTAGCCTGGATACTCACTTATTAGCCTGGGTACTCAATTATTAGCATGGATACTCACTTATTAGCATGGGTACTCACTTATTAGCCTGGATACTCACGTATTAGCCTGGATACTCACTTATTAGCCTGTGTACTCACTTATTAGCATGGATACTCACTTATTAGCATGGGTACTCACTTATTAGCCTGGATACTCACTTATTAGCATGGATACTCACTTATTAGCCTGGATACTCACTTATTAGCCTGGGTAATCACTTATTAGCCTGTACACTCGCGTATTAGCCTGGGTGATCACTTATTAGCCTGGGTAATCACTTATTAGCCTGGATACTCACTTATTAGCATGGGTACTCACTTATTAGACTGGGTAATCACTTATTAGCCTGGGTGCTCACCTATTAGCATGGGTACTCACTTATTAGCCTGGGTAATCACTTATTAGCCTGGATACTCATTTATTAGCCTGGATACTCACTTATTAGCCTGGGTAATCACTTATTAGCCTGGATACTCACTTATTAGCCTGGATACTCACTTATTAGCCTGGATACTCTCGTATTAGCCTGGATACTCACTTATTAGCCTGGATACTCACTTATTAGCCTGGGTACTCACTTATTAGCATGGATACTCACTTATTAGCATGGGTACTCACTTATTAGCCTGGATACTCACTTATTAGCCTGGGTAATCACTTATTAGCCTGGATACTCGCTTATTAGCCTGGGTGATCACTTATTAGCCTGGGTAATCACTTATTAGCCTGGATACTCACTTATTAGCATGGGTACTCACTTATTAGACTGGGTAATCACTTATTAGCCTGGGTGCTCACCTATTAGCATGGGTAATCACTTATTAGCCTGGATACTCACTTATTAGCCTGGATACTCACTTATTAGCCTGGGTAATCATTTATTAGCCTGGATACTCACTTATTAGCTGGATACTCACTTATTAGCCTGGGTAATCACTTATTAGCCTGGGTAATCACTTATTAGCCTGGGTACTCACTTATTAGCCTGGATACTCACTTATTAGCCTGGGTACTCACTTATTAGACTGTGTACTCACTTATTAGACTGGGTAATCACTTATTAGCCTGGATACTCACGTATTAGCCTGGATACTCACGTATTAGCCTGGGTACTCACTTATTAGCCTGGATACTCGTGTATTAGCCTGGGTACTCACTTATTAGACTGGATACTCATTTATTAGACTGGGTACTCACGTATTAGCATGGGTTCTCAACACACACCGTGATTCTTATATATTAATTACATGCAATGACTCTCGATGGCGAAATCATTTGTGATTAGTTTATCGATGATAGTTACGTCCCGAATCGAGATTTAACTATTTACAATTGAGCGCAGTTCAGACGATGTTTTCTATGGAGTTGTGCGGTCGATTTGCTTGAATTTTTCGGCGATGTTAGTAGAATGTTACATTTCGCCAGTTGGCATATCGTCCGAATACCAACTTAGCAATTTCAGGCACCCAAAAACAAGTACATAATATGTTTTTAAATGAAAATATCAATGACACTGTAGCTCAACTTGGAAAGGGAATAATTTCATGTGTTACAGTCAATGGAGCGATTAGGAATGCGGGAAGTTGAAATGTCTAAGTAATACTTGATTATCAACACGACGAGATATATCAAATAAAACCCCAAGATGGTTGCTGGCGGCTATGTTTTCCAATGAAATTCAAAAACATTTGACAGCTTTCATCTAGTATAGATCAATATTAAGATCAATATGACGTTTGGTGATGGTCGGATGAGAGATGTGGACTTGTAGGGTGTGCCAAAGGATTTAGTCATGCAAAGAGTAAATTCCAAGATGGCTGCCAGCGGACATGTTTTATGGCCGAATGACCCCGAAATGACTCGTTCCCATCTACATGTCAATATTAACACCCTTACAAATTTCATGATGATCAGACGAACATTTTTTTTTTGCCGAATGACGCCAAAATGACTCGTTCCCATCTACACGTCAATGTCAAGAGCCATGACAAATTTCGTAATGATCCGACCAAAGGTACGACTTGTAGCCCGTGCCAAAGGATTTAGTCATGCAAAGACATCGGGGTCATTTCATTTCATAATGATCCGACCAAACGTACGACTTAGACCCCGTGCCAAAGGATTTAGTCATGCAAAGAATAATTTGTCACGGCTCTTGACATTCCGGCCTGTAGCCCGTTCTAATAGATTGAATTTTGAAAAGAGTAATTTGCCATGGCTCTTGACATTCCAGGCAATTTCCGCCATGTAGCTCGTGCTAATGGATTGAATTTTGAAATCCAAGATGGCCGCTGGCGGACATGTTTTTTTGTGAATGACCCCATCCAAGATGGCTGCCAGTGGCCATATTTTATGGTCGAATGACCCCAAAATGACTCCGTTTATTGACCGAACCACCCGAAAATGACTCGTTCCCATCTGCATGTCAATATTAACATCCATGACAAATTTCATGATGATCCGACCGAAGTGTACCGACATGTGGCCTGTGTCAAAGGATTTAGTCATACAAAGAGTAAAATCCAAGATGGCTGCCGGCGGCCATGTTTTATGGGCGAATGGCCCAAAATGATTCGTTCCCACGACAAATTTCATTATGATCAGACGAACATTCCGGCCTGTAGCCCGTGCTAATGGATTGAGTTTTGAAATCGTAGATGGCCGCTGGCGGCCATGTTTTTTTGCCGAATGACCCCAAAATGACTCGTTCCCATTCACATGTCAATATGAACATCCATCAAAATGTTTCGATGACCAGATTAACTGTACGGCCTGTAGCCAGTGAAAATGGATTGAATTTTGAAATCCAAGATGACCGCTGGCGGCCATGTTTTTTTATGCCGAATGACCCCAAAATGACTCGTTCCCATCTACATGTCAATGTCAACAGCCACGACAAATTTCATAATGATCCGACCTGTAGTAAAGTTGAGCAAAAAAGGCATGAACTGTTAAGGGCATGTACAAATCCACTCCCTAAAAAGAATCCCACTGTCGCCATGTGACTGGAAATAAACATAGGTTATAGGCTTATACAAATAATAATATCTCCGTAACCAAAAGGTCGTGTATATAAAACAAGATTCCCTGGTCATAGTTAACAAGAAGTTGCCACTTTTCGCCGCATGCGGTGGAAAGCGAGGGAGTATAAACACGACTCGTGCCCCGACAAGACTGACACGGAACGGACGACCCCATGTAGAGAGTAGATCGAACGGGAATGTATCAGTCAGCATTAGATTACTTACGATATCAACTAACCAATTGTTTGCCGAAGAAGTATGTAATTATATTCAACCAAAAAGTGCCAGAAACAAATAAGCGGGGAGGGACTGGACATTAGTCTGGGCTAATAACCCTAGACGTATATGTTATTAACTGACGGGCACGCGACCAGCTACTCGTTCATGGGGGTGGTAATAGCACGGCGCCACCCATAATCAACGGTTCAATCACGGTTCTAAGCCAGAGATATACTCCCAGACAATGAACGGAATGTAATTATTCTGCTGGAAATTGTTATCTTACTCGGAACGGCCTGGTCGACACCGGATGGTGTTGGATTGCACGTAATGAGCCTAAACTAACGCCCACGCAGTGACTACAAACGAGATTGATACTTCTGTAATTACATGTACTCTGAGCTCAGACCCCCGGAATGTGACTTGGAATTGTGGTGTGCACGGGTCCTATACTAAAAGCAGTTCGCACCTGACGCATCCCTCCAGATGTCCGAGCGAGATGCAATATCGTGCAGAAAGTACCAGTATGTGCCAAAGTTTCAATCCCCAAGTCGATAGATTGAACTGAAACGGCACTTGTTATATTCTGCTGACACTGATTTCATAACCAGACATGAAAAGAAACATGTGCATACTTGAAACCTTCCCTTGTGAGTATGCCTTGTTACTTACCATGCACAACTCTAACCTATATATACCAGATTAATTAATGACTAGAACTATTATGTCAAAGTCAGTATGGTTGTTCTATTTATTTTGAAGAACAAAAATGAATAACCGAATTGTTCGGAAACAAGTCAACTTTGATAGAACATATATATCGCGTATGTCATAAATTTCAAGCTAGATAAAAGGTCATCACGGTCTATGCATCCTTGTCAGGGTGATATAATGGATGGGCAAGACTGAGAATCTAAATTGAAATAATTTCTTGTAAAGTGTCATGTTCGATTATGCATGATCATAGAAACAAATCAGTAAGCTACTAGTAGGTGCATACTAGTAGGCCAGTAATTGAACTCTACGCATGCTGTCCCTGGCTTATAGTATATATTGGTATGTTATAAAGTGGCATATATGTGGCAGAGTTACTGCATATATACGTGCTGTGCATGTGTAGCTAACAGTTACAATGAAATAAGACGAAAGGTATACAAATTTCACCAAAATATTGATACACATGCAAAATGTACAAGGGGAATATTCGCTCAAATGACGGCAATTTTATCCGCCATTTTGAATCGACCCATATATAACTAACGGGTTTTCCAGTTTTGCGTAATATCCAAATTGACTTATATTCACATATTTGGGTGTTTTTAATACATAATGCAATATTTTGGACTCTATCAGCCCACTATAGTGTCTCCTAGCTGTTGACATGTGGTTTATCAAAATATGTTTATTTTGTTTATATAGCGTTTCCATAGCAACTTACCACTTTATGTTGTGACAGCAGCACAGAACGAAAGATACATATTCTAGTTTCAAATGATCGATATGTTTTCGTGTGTAAAAAAAAATCTTTAACATTCTGGTCAGGACTGCTCCTCTATAGATCCAAATGTGACTCAAAGTTAGAGAGTACAACAGTACATGTCTGTTTCCATGGTAACCTTGCTGATATAATCAGACCCCGACACGACCATAATTAGCAGACTATGGCTAAACAAATATTTAGATCACAAAATGCACGATTTCTCCAATTTTACTACCTTATGACGTCTAGTGCATCTATAGATACCTGTACATTTTCCAAAAAAATAACGATTCCAATAAATGCGGGCTGCAGGGTGTGCCGATGGATTCAAATCGGAAACCCAAGATGGCTGCTGGCGGCCATGTTTTTAACGAATTTCTAACAAAATTGATGGGCCCCCCATCTAGAGGTCGCCCCAAAAATTCACAAGAAGTTTGGTGACGATAGGAAGAGAGACCTGTAGGGTATGCTAAACGAAATTATTGACGGACCCACGGACGACAGACACAACCCCATGGAAATAGCTAAACTTACGAAGAGGCACAAGAAGGGACAAATTCCGAAACCAAAGACCGAGGTAATTTGAATTTGCGTTTTACAAAATTTATGCCAAATACACCATTGTCGTCTCCGCCTTGGTGTAGTAATTTAAATTACGACCTGTACAACAATCATCCATAACTCAGTTTTATATTCAGCCAAATGCACCATTGTCTCCACCTTAAACTACGACTTGTACTAAAACCGTTGCTCACTTTTTACATTACACGTATACCATGCATCCGCTTACTGCCAATCTAGGTTCTCATTGTTAGTTTGTATTACCTATATATGTAGCTTGAATGTAGACATGGGAGTAACATCGGCGAGATGTACGAAGCTTGTTTATTATAAACATGTGTAAACAAGTATTTATACACAAGCAAAACTTGTTCATTCTTTTGCGACGACAAGACATTGCCGATGCATGTATCCTCATGTCGCGTTTTTGGGCGATCGGTCGTCCCTATAAGTTGACCAAAAAATCGTCGTTTTATCTGGTTTTATAGGCATATACACGCCGTCAGCGTGTTGTTAGAATGCAGTGTCGTTTTCATTGACTGTATATAGGTTCTATGTAACTATACCACATAATGTGCAATATCCAATATTAAAAAAGCGTATATTTTCGCCATTGACCAATTTTCATGAAATGTGCCCCAACAGCAACATCGATTCGGCAATACAAACTGTTAATCGCCAATCTAAGACCCAATGTTAGCAAATTATGATCATATCAAACATTCACGCCATGTAACAGACAACGGCTGCGCGCACAATGTATATGCACACGCAATACCTCGTGTGGATTTCTTGAGTATATGCCACGGATCCACGCGTGAGTATAATATATGCAAGCTTCGTACATCTCGCCGCTAATGTTTACACTAAACACCACCTTTAACTAAGTTCATGTTCTCTCGGTTACAGACACTCCGCTATTCAGAAATAGATCTTGTCCAAGTGCCAGTTTAAGGTCATATATACGAATGGTACGGGAATGTCGACCATCATTGAATGCTATATATAGGAGATTAATCGGCAATATCTCCACGAACCAATGCGCGATTGAAACCCGAGAGAGACAATTAATATATGAGGCAATGTACACATCGTGATCACGACACAGTGAACGGATGGCGTCTATATACGCTTTAGACGCATCATGAGTGTTGTCACGGACTTCTACACTAAATCACCGCCGCATGAGTGCAGTCCTCACCCCAAAACCATAGACCTAATGGTTACAAACAACTAATTGGTTTCTATGGCCGAAAGTATTAACTATAACTCCTGCCGGCGATTGGTTAAGCCTATATATTCCATTTAATTCAGACTTACTAAAGTTATCATACAGAAACGAAAATTAAGTGCAAATTCCAACAAAAAGGGCTGTATAACTCTGGTGAAATTCGAACTTGACCTGTATTTTGTGCTTGTAACCCCACATACCAAATTTCAGCCCATTCAGTTCAGAATTACTAAAGTTATCACCCGGAAACGAAACAAGCGAAAGGACGGACGGACGTCCCGACGGACGTCTCGACATCCCAACGTCCCGACGGACGGATAAATAACATAATATGTCTTTTTTTTCAAAATGGGCGTATACAAATATCGCAATATTTTATTATATATAGGGTATGATTTTATTTCCCCGCTCAGAGAATTTTTCTATAAGGACATAGCCAGATGCGTTCTGTCGTTCTGGGATGCCCAAGTTAGAATGTCCAGCTTCACTCACCAACTGTGCAATACATCGAGTCACTTACAGCACGAGAAGGAACTTGTAACTGCGTGCTATATATAGCATTCCTGTGTATGCATGAAAGCCACTACTGTCATGCAAGTCTTTGTCGACAAAAGTATGGACATCATGACATGGCTACAAGAGGCCTTTGTTTGTTCAAGAATTCCATATGTAAATCCCAACAGCTTCACTCACCAACTGCGTTAATTGCAGTATAATAAGGAAGTTAATTACAGTTATCTGGGAACTGCGAGTTACATGTAATATCTTGCAACTATTAACTTTCAGCTCCATGCACGGTAGCTATTTTGCTTTTTTAAAACATATTTTAATGTAAATTCATTACAACGGGATTGGGGTACAAGTTTTAACAACTTACAATGACCCCGCTCCCAGATACAATATATATATATATGGATTTAACAAGATGACAGAGAAAATATACATGATGAGGTTGCAAATTTGGTCTACAAAAGAGAAGATAATCTCTCTCTCTCTCTCTCTCTCTCTCTCTCTCTCTCTCTCTCTCTCTCTCTCTCTCTCTCTCTCCCCTCTCTCTCTCTCTCTCTCTCTCCCTCCATGCATGGAAATAGAAACTGAGAAATAGTGGCCTTTGTTTGGAGGGTATTATGTGCTATATGTTTACATTTGTTGCATTTGTTTGGTCCGTAGTTTTAATGTAGTCAGACAATTATTTATTCAGTATCAGTATCAGTATTGTCCGGTTCAAAACGCTTTGTTGCAGCTATATATATATATGCCTGAACAATGCGGAACATCTTTTCATTTCTTGATGGAGTTTCACTTGAGTTTCCCCAAAGTAATTGCTTGTAATTGTTAATTTTAAAGTTGAGGTCGTAGATCCAGTTTACGGTATAGTTCTAACCTTTGTACATTATATAGGGGGCAATTTAGGAAAAAATGCATATCACTTTCATATTCGTATCCACATTTACAGTTTGGGGTATCTGCTATATAATTTTCGAACATATCTAAGCGGAGATCACTGCAGGAGTTTCTTATCCTACAGTGGAAAATACTATATTTTCGGTTTCCTGATTCAAAATATTTAGGCGGCTTTCTGGTGGGTTCTATCATATTTAGGTTATCCTTAAAATCGAGAAGATTTTCAGCATCCGTTATATATGTGGGTAGTTTGTTCCATGAAGTTACAACGAAGGGGAAGAATGATTGCTTAAAATGTTCAGTTCTACTATAATATGAATGGAATCTGCCTGGGTTTCGCATGTTATAGCTGGAGACTTGTACCGAGCGTGGTGGGAGTAAGCAAGATAAATAATATGGAGTTTCGTTATTTATAATTTTGAACATAGTTTGTAATTGGTGCTTCTCTGGTGGAGCCCTGTAACTATTCTAGCGGCATCAACGTGAATCCGGTCAAGTTTATTTAGTAAATATGCCGGCGTATGGGAAGCCAAATTGGCATTTAATAAATAATTGAGCTTAAGCGCAATAAAGAATCCCTTATTGCGCTTAAGCGCAATAAGTGAAGATCTAATTGCGCTTAAGCGCAATAAGGAATATCTTATTGCGCTTAAGCAATCTCTTATTGCACTTAAGCGCAATAAGGAATATTATTATTGCGCTTAAGCGCAATTAGATCTTCCGTTATTGTGCTTAAGCGCAATAAGTGATTCCTTATTGCGCTTAAGCGCAATAAGAATATTCCTTATTGCACTTAAGTGCAATAAGAGTTTCCTTGCGCAATAAGAGATTCCTTATTGCGCTTAAGTGCAATAAGGAATAGGCATGCGCAATAAGGAATTTTCTTATTGCGCTTAAGCGCAATGAGTGCTTAAGCGCATTAAGGGATTCCTTGTTGCGCTTAAGCTCAATTATTTATTAAATGTCAATTTGGCTTCCCATACCGGCGTGTTTTCCCATATTACGTCCGCATAATCTACGAGAGGCCTTGTATATCTTATCGAGTGTTCTTCGATCTAGGTTGTACTTGTATCTTCTGAGTATCGATAGTCGCGGGACAACTATTTTGACTATAGATTCAATTTGGATATTCCAATTTAAATTGCTTTGTATTTCGAGACCAAGGTGTTTATGCGACTCAATTATGTCAATTCTTTTATTTTGGAAGGTTAAATCTAGAGGGACCTCTCGTGGGGTCAGGGAGAACAATATTGCCTTAGTTTTGGTTGGATTAAAGTTTACAAGCCATTTGTTGGCCCAATCTGATATTTTATTAAGGTCTTGGTTTACACTTCTTTCTAGCAGCTTTATGTCATAGTGTTTGGACGTGAGACATGTATCATCTGCATACATTCTTGTTTCGGAAATTAAAATATCTGGGAGATCATTTATATATACCAGGAAAGGGAAAGGTCCGAGTATATATCCTTGGGGAACTCCGACTGGAATGGGTTGGAAGTTGGAATATGAATTTTAAGACTCGTTGTTTTCGATTACTGAGGTTATTTCAATAACTGACCGGATATGCCGTATTGTTCTAGCTTATATATCAGTCCCCTATGCCAGACTCTTTCAAATACTCTTTCAAAACTGAACATGTGTATAAGTCATTATCGAGAGTCTGACAGAGGTTATGATATAGATCTGTTAATTGGAAGGTCGTGCTATGTCCGGGAATAAAACCAGATTGACGTTGGTACATTAGTTTGTTATCTTGGAAACATGACATAAGATGTTGGGTAATTATTTTTGTTAACACTTTGCCGAGGCTCGGAAGGAGGGAAATAGGACGGTAATTTATACAATCGGCAGGATCATCTTTTTTAAATATGGGGATAACATTTGCTTTTTTCCAGTCTGATGGGAATTGGCCGAGCTCTACTGACTTTTTAAAAATAATTTCTAATGGAACAACAATCGATTCAGCAGTAGCGTGAATCATTTTTGGGCTTATGCCATCAAATCCATGGACTTTGTTAACTTTGAGTGATTTAATTGCAGTATATAATGATCTTATCTCGGGTGAAAATAATATTGGATAGCGATTTGGAGCATCTACGGAGAAAGATTGGAATTTCGTGACGATCATCGATATTTGAATTTAAAATGAAGGCCTCGTTTAAACACTTCGCTTTCTCGCGATCATCTGTCACATAGGTTTTTCCATCAATAGTGACATCTCCGTGTTGACTATATGATGGTGGGATGCATGTGAATTTCTTTTTGTTCAGCAAATAATTTATTGTTTGCCAAAAGTCGCGAGGGGGATCGATGGGGATTCATTTACTCGTTCTTCAAGTTTAGAGTGAAATTGTGCTTTCGCGTATTTCTTAATGTTGTTTACTTTATTTCTGATATCTTTATAATTTCTCCATGAGACATCTGAATTTCGTTTTATGGCTATTTTTCTCAATCTATCTCTGCGCCTGATCTCCCTTCTTATATCTGAGTTGAACCAAAACTTGTCATTTATTCGTATCGTGACTGTTGATTTGGGGACTGTCTCTTCCATTACTGAGATTAATAAATTACAGAATCGGGAGACAGCATGGTCTATATCTTCAACTTCTTGCCTGTTAATAGCATCTAACATACTGTTAGCCCTGGTATAATCTCCGTGTTTACATTTCCATATAGTTCTCTTAAATGAAGTAGTTTCATATTTTTGGAATTTTAATATCGCATAAACACCATGATGATCTGAGAAACCAAGATTTAGAGTGTCGGCGTCGTACACTTGTAAGTTATTGCTCACGATTATGGGGTCCAGAAGTGTTTGGGATGTGGGCGTGACTCTTGTTGGTTTTTTAATTACATCCTTGAATTGAAAGGCACGTGAGGCCTTAGTTGTCGAAAATATTCATATTTGTTCCAATCACCGTAAACAGAAAAACATTAAAACGCATACAGTTTCGTTCATATATACCATGACCATCGCGTAAACAGCATGTTATCATAAAGATTTACTATATTTTACCTAAGCAAGAGGCTAAGAGCCTGATTGTGTTACAGAAGCCAGCACAATGCTGCTGGCTAATCACACACAAATGGCATAAACGCTCTTTATTCGTTCCATATCAGGAATTCACCAACAAAGAACGCTCTTTATGTTTACCATCATAATATAAACAAACACAAGAAAAGTAACTTTTATGCTTTTGTTTACATAACAATGGTCAAATATATGACAATAACATACTGTTTATGCGATATTTCTTATTTGTATACGGACAAAGTCTGTCTACATTTTGTTGTTCTTTCTGTTTGTGGCGGTTTTTGACGGGTGGAAATATTTTCACAGGATACCCACCGCCAAGGCCAACCGTACCTTTGAATGTATAATGACCAACTATTTCACTGAGTTTCGAATGCGGATTTAGCAGATTGGAGTTAAAATCACCGAGTAGAATTAAATTGTCATTTATTTTCAAGGCATTGTCTATTGATTCTTAAAAGAGGTCCCAATAGTTTATGTTACAGAATTGCTCCGATCTGTAGGTTAATGCGAGGAGGACTCGATTCCATTTATTCGCGATCTCAAACCAAAAGATAGAGGCGTCAAACTCGAGTTCGGTTCTCCGTTTGTAAACCAGATGCTTAGCGAAATATACACAAATTCCACCGCCATACGAGTTTCGGTCAGATCTAAACGGACGATGGAAGTTTTCAATTAACAATTTTTCCGTATGATAGGTTGGGTCGAGGTGTGTTTCAGTGAAGCAAAGAATGTCATATTCGTTTTTAGCTTCAACTATTTTCTGTAGCTTATTTCTAATACTGCGGATATTATATTGCTATTTTGCTAATGCAAGTTTGTTTATATTACAACTCTACGTTGGCAATCTTGAGTACGTAACTTATAAATTATAACCATATCTACTGGAGTGTACATCAGCCGAAGCAATGTTGAGTTTTACCAGATTAAGGGTAAGCAATCATAAACTCGAAGTAGATCGAGAGAGGAAGGCACAAACAGCCTCCATTACCAGTCAAAAATATAATTAGTACGCGGTGCTCAACGACACAGATTGAACATGAATACCATTTTGTTATTAAATTATTTGGTTACCAAAATTTACCACGAAAAATATTTTACACAGTTAGCCAATGCTTTTCCTGAGTTGTTAGATCTTTCAGATGTTGATAATTTTGTATTCATAATGAGCAATGTGAGAAAGGAAAATATCAATATAATATGCGACAAGATCCGAGCCTTCTTCACCATCATAGAAACATTCAGCTGAAATTAGAAGAGACACTCATGCTTATAAGTGCGACAATACTGCACATAATGTACGTGAATGGTATATAAATAGAATGTTTATAATTAGTTATATAATAATGTAATGTATTTTCATGTAATTTATTTATGTATTCACCATTACCATTGTGCAACTGCCCATTGAGGTGTATTGCAATACACATTTTGTATATTGTATCCTTTAACAGTGCGTTAGTCCGAGGGTTCCATATACCGATCGGTGGTTAATTATAGTCCTCCCATGGATCACTAGTTCGCGGCTCCGACAGTTCATTGTTCGCTATGAGCACTACGGCCGTTCATTGTTCACTATGAGCACTCCGGCCGTTCATTGTTCACTATGAGCACTCCGGCCGTTCATTGTTCGCTATGAGCACTCCGGCCGCTCATTGTTCGCTATGAGCACTCCGGCAGTTCATTGTTCGCTATGAGCACTCCGGCCGTTCATTGTTCACTATGAGCACTCCGGCCGTTCATTGTTCGCTATGAGCACTCCGGCCGTTCATTGTTCGCTATGAGCACTCCGGCCGTTCATTGTTCGCTATGAGCACTCCGGCCGTTCATTGTTCGCAATGAGCACTCCGGCCGTGCATTGTTCGCTATGAGCAATCCGCCGTGACTCCGGCCGTTCATTGTTCGCTATGAGCACTCCGGTCGTTCATTGTTCGCTATGAGCACTCCGGTCGTTCATTGTTCGCTATGAGCACTCCGGTCGTTCATTGTTCGCTATGAGCACTCCGGTCGTTCATTGTTCGCTATGAGCACTCCGGCCGTTCATTGTTCGCTATGAGCACTCCGGCCGTTCATTGTTCGCTATGAGCACTCCGGCCGTTCATTGTTCGCTATGAGCACTCCGGCCGTTCCATTTAATGTTTAAGGGTGAATTCGTCCATTAGTCCGTGGATTCTGTATAATTTACACCTTAATACAGTTAATAACATCAACATGGACAAGCATTGCAGTCTATATTCATGTGGCTCAACGTATATTTATTTACTATAGCTTTCACCTGCCCGTAATTATCTTGCAGCTGGAAGTTGTTTTTTTTTTTTTGCACTTTCAAGTTATTAACCCTTTAAACCCAGAAACCCGACCAAGACACAAACGGCTATAACCTGGTTGGACGTTAAACCGGCCAGCCGACGTACATCATGGAAAAATTGAATGTGGTGTTTTAAATATAGATTTCAGGGTTCTACAGGGAAACCTGGCGATGACTGTTGGCGAGCATGGCATAGCAAAGCAACTACTGAATATATATTATATCCTCGTTTAAATACGAAAAGTAGTCATTTTGTTAACTAAAAACCGAAAAACCGACCAACTGATAAATTATGTTACTGTAAATAATCCTTTGATTTAATTAAAAACCAGAAAACGGACCAGCTGATGCCGTCTGAAACATCTCACGTAATTGCCGCAAACAAGTGACACCAACTTATAAATATACTGTTCCTTTGCAAAGGGACACCTGGTAAAACTATTGGTGGGAATAGAATAGCAAGCTCAACTACTGGACGTATAGACTCGTTTATGTTAATGTTTTCCAATTCAGTGAATCCTAATTGATATCAGAACTGAATTACATTTGTTTAAATTCTATTATTGTAAGGTTGGTTCAAATATCATTTGAAATATCCCAACACTGTCCTATGCACGAGGTAACGTGGCATTTTACACATACTCCATAGTTCAAAAGGTTATGTTGCAACTACATATTGGCTACGTTGCATCTTCAATGTATTAGTTAGCAAATGCGAGCTTTTTTTAATTGTAATTTCATATACCAATATTCGTGATTGGTATTTTATCTCTGTGTAGTCAGCTTGGCCCCATATTATGGCGGTTGGGATTTACGAGGATATTAAAAGATATCAAAATATGGGGGGGGGGGGGTCACGAGCTAGGTCTGTATATATAGGCCCCGACAAAATGTGAAGTCTGTCTTGACTCAGGCAAAACCACAGATGAATGATGCACCAAATAGACGTATTAACCCTTTACCCAACAGAAGGGCCCTGTGCCAATGCATTCTCTTATATATGCGAGTCGACCATAGGTCGCCTCGCATATATAAGAGAATGCATTGGCTTAACACATTAAAAATTATAAAATTGTTAAAGAATGTAAGAAAAAATGGTAAAAAGTGTTTAAAACAGATTTTTTTTTAGGCCAATACATTCTCTTATATATGCGAGGCGACCTATGGTCGACTCGCATATATAAGAGAATGAATTGGCACAGGGCATAACTGTAACTATCACAATGTGGTCAAGGAGCCGGTTCCAATGATATTCATATTTGTATGGTTCTATTGAGACAGACCGAAGATATTTTAGGCTGTTGAAGCTTTATTTGGCCGGTTTTGGCCGGTTTGTTATGTAAAGGGTTAAGGTACATCACAGACAATGATTTTACTGATATTACATTATTTGTCGCCAAAATTTGTTCAAGAATTCGTCCTAAAACCTTGTTGATCATCAATCGGTGGACATGCGCTCGGGTTCACGCCAGATGCATCTGGCTTTCAAAGATCTGCGCTTGTAAGATAATTTGCAAGCCCAGAAATCTGACAGGAATTCATTGACAAATCCCGCTGAGTCTGGACAAACTGGTGGAAATCAGTGAAATTGATTGTTGTTCTACAATCCATTCATCCAGCTTAACTGTCACTTTGTTAATAGAATCAATGTGATTCCGGCACCAAGAAGGAAAGATGAATGATTCCGAGTGGATTCCATTGAGAATTTACGATGGCTTGTAGCTTTATCGGGAGAGAAGCGCTAATTTAGTTGCTAAATGAACACCATGAAATTGTAGTTAGAATGTCAGACAAGGGTTCAGTTACATTCTGATTAGGGAGTGTACCGATGAAGGCACGCGGGATTATTACTGTATTACTGTTTCTGGGGATAGGGTGACACCCATGCTACGCAATGCAGGTGAAATTCGTGACATGGTCGTCGTTCACTTTCCAGGGATAAAGTGACATTTATGCTACGAGATGCAGATAAAATTAAGGGCATTACCTTCATTCGCATTCGTACATGTGTACCCTACCTATAGTTTAAAAACTCGTCCACGCGGTTTTATGTGGTTCAACCGGTGTTTGCATGGTAAATATCCATAAAATTTAGGGTTTTCTCACTGGAGTTATCAAATGATAACCGGCAATTAATTAATATACAGCAATATACAGGGATAGGGATAGGCCTTGTGTAAAAATTTCAATGCCGGTGTGCTTGTGTAACCCCATATATGTGAATGCATGTTGAATGAATGTTATGTCCTATATACCATACTGACCTTTTGATTGTTGGGTCTCTGACGCAATTCTGACGAAAATCTATTGTTATATATCCACGCAAATGTCAATGACCGTGACGCAGTCGCAAGATTTATGTGTACATGTTTATGACACACAATAGTTAACCCTTTCTTTACTAAATGAATTCTCCCAGTTAGTTATAAAAGTATACAAGGGACTATTCTATTATTCATATAGAGGGATGTTCAGGAAATATAAGCAGGCGACAGATGAACAAATACATTTATCAAGTGCAGAAATATTCCTATAATATTATGGTCAGCTACATGCAATGGTGGCAAATGTTTAGATAATAAGTTCAACAAATAGACTATATGTGTTATCTTATTAACTCCACATCCATTGATATGTGTCCATCTGTTGAACTTATCATGTGAACATTTCCTAAGGGAACAACTCGTCAATGCGTATAGTTAGCAAGGAAAGGGTTAATGTATTTCTCGTCATATATCTGCAGACATGCACTTCAATGAAGAGTGAGGGAAATGCATGCAAACCTTCGTTTCTTTTTTTCATAATTTAAATGCATTACCTGACTCAGTCGAACGTACAATCGTATACAATGGTATTGTCTATTCTTCATTTGAATAAATGTTCATATCATAAAATTCCGACTGCAGGCTGTCAACCCCTTAACTTGGACACCTATATGACTGGACGTAGACTTGGTAAGATATACGGAGGTTGGGATATAGCGTGAATGTTTATGTCAGCGTGTTTGTGTAACCCCGAATATCCGCATGCGTGTTGAATGACTGTTCTGTCCTATACATGTATATTTACACACTAAGTGTTGTCATCACTAAATCCAGTATTCTGATTGGTCGGCGCCCACGTGGCTAGTTGCAGTTATTTCTCGGTGAATGCGTAACGCCTCATAACACCAAGCTAATAACACCATCGATACGTCATTAGGTTTGGAAAGACGAACGCGTAATGCTTTGGGCGCATTTTGACTCGCGCAGGATTGACTTAATACATCATCGGGTTTCAACATGAAGAGAAATTGTTCCTATTAACTTTTGCCAAGGGTGCTATTGGGTATTTTGGGCTGATCTTGTCACGATACACTTTTCGATTTAAATATATTTACAAAAGCGGCTTTTTCGCTAAATGTATATAAATATAAGGATTAACTGTCATGTGGACTATTTTTATGGAGATGTAACGGTGAGGTAAGTGGACATAACTTGTATGTAAAACCCTTCGGGTTTTACACAAGTTATGTCCACTTACCTCACCGTTACATCTCCATAAAAACAGTCCACATGACAGTTAATCCTTATATATCCACGCAAAGAAAGTGACTCAGTCTCAAGCTTTCTGTGGAAATTTTTCAGATAATAAGTTCAACAAATAGCCTATATTATGTGTTATCTTATAAACTCCACATCCATTCATATATACAGTATGTGTCCAACTGTCTATCTACTATTCTTCATTTGAATACATTTTCGCGTCATAACAATCAGACTGCATGCTGTCAAAACCCTTAACGAATAGCTTCAATCAGATCACCAAACATCCCCATGCCATCTGTTTCGTAATCCTATTAATCGAACATGCAAATGATTACTGAGATGGGTGTAACCACCTTTATGTGAGTATATTCAGTTATGAACGGGTTAAAAGTACACATTAGAGACACGTCTTTTGGAGAGTTCGCAAAGGGGGCTAACCTGGCACTCGAATAATGAGCGTGGGTTCTCCTATTGTCCCTGTTTGGATCGTGACATGAAGATGAGACTAATAATTAGTCTGAATTATTGGAGAAGACCATATCGGTTTCAGTGTGTCGCAATATGATTAACTGGCTGAAGATTGTGCATTATTAGATGTCATTATACGATATTGGATATTCATGTCACTGTCTGGTTCAGGCCTGTGAATCCTCATAATTAGTTTGCCCGACAATGGCGGCAAGATATCACGCCTGGCAAATTCAACACTCGAAAATATTTGTTTTTAAACACATTTTTGCGTTCAAATTTCACAACCTCGAAAATTTATCACTTGAAGATTTATATCTTCGTAACAGTCATATATGTGACCCGCCATATCAAATCCAGTCGTAAGTCGGGATTTTTTTTACCCTGTGCCAATGCATTCTCTTATATATGCGAGTCGACCACAGGTCGCCTCGCATATATAAGAGAATGCATTGGCCTAACAATTTTTTATCATTTTTTATAAATAAATGTTTCTTACAATTTTTAGGACATAAAATAAAAAACATCCAGCCCCACACATATATAGAAGCATATAGAAGAGTGTCGTCTGCTCATGTTTGTCTGGTGCTCTGTATGGGTGAAATTATAAAATTGTTAAAGAATACAAGAAAAAATTATTAAAATTGTAAAAAATTGTTAGGCCAATGCATTCTCTTATATATGCGAGGCGACCTATGGTCGACTCGCATATACAAGAGAATGCATTGGCACAGGGTAAAACAAATCCCGACTTACGACTGGATTTGATATGGCGGGTCACAGATATAAGGACGGGAGTCATAGCGAGCTAGCAAACATTGACACTCATTCTCCATCTTTTGAGTTATGTATATATGTGACCCGCCATATCAAATCCAGTCGGAAATCGGGATTTTTTTTACCCTGTGCCAATGCATTCTCTTATATATGCGAGTCGACCATAGGTCGCCTCGCAGCGAGTCGACCATAGGTCGCCTCGCATATATATATATAAGAGAATGCATTGGCCTAACAATTTTTTACAATTTTAATAATTTTTTCTTGTATTCTTTAACAATTTTATAATTTCACCCATACAGAGCACCTGCAGGGTAATTGATGTTTTTTATTTTATGTCCTAAAAATTGGCAGAAACATTTATTTAAAAAAAATGATAAAAAATTGTTAGGCCAATGCATTCTCTTATATATGCGATGCGACCTATGGTCGACTCGCATATATAAGAGAATGCATTGGCACAGGGTAAAAAAATCCCGACTTCCGACTGGATTTAATATGGCGGGTCACATATATACATGTATTGGTGAAGAAAACGATGAACGCTGGCTTTGAGACATCTTGTCGCCATTTTCGATAAAACTATGACAAAACACGTGGAAGTTTCAAGCTTAATCCGAAGAACACCGTTTTCGAGGGCCCTTAGGTACGTGTAATGTAGATGACGCTGATGACGACGACAACGACGACGATGATGATAATGATACCGATTATGACTGGGAAGACGGCGATGGTGATGACGACGAATGATGACGCCGATGATGATGATTGCGATGGTTGCTATCATTAGAATGATAATGATTTTTAATATTCAAGTGATTAATACCATGGTGATCAACTTGGAATTTCGAATGGCGCCACTTTAACATTGAATCTCGGTGGATGTGTTTCAGTATAGCTTCACCCGACTCACTTAGATACCTTATCACTTTATATTCAAAATCATAACATACTAATTATTTTATCGTTTGGGTCCTCTGGGTTGTGAAACTTGTATATTCGGCAAGATTATTTTCGCAGATTCTCGGAACATAACATAACAATCGCCAACATTCTATGTGTACTGGACAGTATTTTTTTTTCATCGCCTAAATAGCTTTAGGTCATAAAGGGCGTTTTTAAATATTGGCGCTGTTAATCAAGAGAGTTGTAGATAGTTTGGACCGCATGTACATTTGTTCTATGTATCGCTGCATCATAGCAAGTATAGTTTATGGAAGCCTGCATGGTGTAAAGATGGAATGATTCAAAAAATTACTTGCTGATTCACTTTGTTATCGGCCATTTTCAACGCCATCTTACTTCTGGTGAAATGCGATTTCCTATATGTTCATACAGGTGACAAGCAATGTCAATTGTGGTTCTTTTGATATCGCAAATGACCATCTATGCTCTTAAAAGGTAGGAAAATATTACATAATTAACCATACCCAATTCAAGCCAGTCATAATTAACCATACCCAATTCAAGCCAGTCTTGAAATTGCCAATTTTCGGTGCCAGCAAAAATTATCCAATTATAAAATGTTGCACACAGATATGTGAATTGCAAATGTGCATTGCTTCGAAAAAAGTTTAAAAGATTTATGTACAAAGGTTGTCAAGGTCAAATGATATTTTGACCGGACTACACACTAATGGAGTTATGATGATGCAATAAACATGTCCAAATCAAATGTTATCTCTTACCCAGGCTCCGATTGACCTATCCCTTGTGGTTACTTTCTGTGACCTCTGCGTTCTGTTTTGAATCACTGTCAGCCATTATCCTTGTTTGGATTGGATCTTCTCGTATATACTCGAGGTGCTAATAGATCCTCGTCATCAAACTCATCTTCAGCCTCTGCGACGACCTTTTATAGATACCTCTCCGGTGGTGAAGGAGGGGTGGCCGACATACCCCCCCCCCCCCGAGTTTTGCATGCCATTAATGGCGGAGTCTGGCATGGCAACTGCGTTGTCGGACCTAGAATCGCCCAAATAGAATCCGACCATATGAATAAAATTGTATAAATATGAAACTGCTTGTGCTGAGTATGGATATTTGGATGAGAGATTGAAAGTCAATTTGTGCAATCTCTTGACCCATCTTTGAAATTTTAGATCCTTTCATAGTTCTTCAGTGTAAAGGAACTTTGTCGCATCGGTGACGCTTAGACCCAATTTCCGAGCAAAGAAAGGTAGAGACGTCAGCACGGTCGTACAATTATCATAGGCGGTGAATACAATAGCAACACGGATGGTATTCCATCTGGATTGGAATTTCATGAGATGCATATATCGTACATCCCAAGTATCTTTATGTAGTCTGTGTCTCCCACCCACGCGGCAAATTGAACTCCCAATGTCTCCAAATCCCCCCCCCGCTTAAAGATCGACTCGAACGGGTGGGTCCTAAGGAATGTTGTCATTCTTTCTGCCAAGTCAGCCATAATCTGTCTGATTTGCATCTGTTTGACCGTACCGGTAAATGAACATCAAAGCGGTGGCTAATGCCAAATATGCCCCGTCTTTCCGTTCACCAGCGGATGCTAGTACTTTGTAGGCCCCATCAGTTTCTTGAATGGTAACCACGTCCTTTGGGAGTATTTCTTGTCCCGCCAGCCCTATTGAGATGCCATATGATGACCATTTTCCGAAAGTGTTCCCTTCATGTTTTTTAGATGCCAATGTTAGATATCTTCGGACCATGAGAAGACCGAGGTCTTCATTGGTTTTGATAGCGTCCATAATGGTGGTAATCACTGGTTTCTTACCTTTGATCCCGTCTGTCGGATATGTGTAGTCTGCTGTGTCTAATGGCAGTTAACGTTTATCGAGTAGGCGATGTAGGCAATGGAGATAGTTAGCAATGGTATATAGATAGAATAAAGAGCTGTCATTGTTAAGTCTGTTCCTGATGTGGTAGCAAGTAAAGAGCGTTTATCTCATATATGTGCGAAAAATTGTAAATATATGGAAAAATGCTATGACATTGCCAAGTTTTTGTTAACCCTTTACCCAACAAAACGGCCAAAAACGGCCAAATAAAGCTTAAACAGCCTAAAATGTCTTCGGTCTGTCTCAATAGAACCATACAAATATGGATATCATTGGAACCGGCTCCTTGACCACATTGTGATAGTTACAGTTATGCCCTGTGCCAATGCATTCTCTTATATATGCGAGTCGACCATAGGTCGCCTCGCATATATAAGAGAATGCATTGGCCTAAAATAAATCCTTTTTTTTAATACTTTTTATCATTTTTTCTTACATTCTTTCACAATTTTATAATTTTTAATGTGTTAAGCCAATGCATTCTCTTATATATGCGAGGCGACCTATGATCGACTCGCATATATAAGAGAATGCATTGGCACAGGGCCGTTATGTTGGGTAAAGGGTTAATGTATACACCGCCAGTAGATCGGTATTTCTTGTGTTGTCCTTTTGTATGATCGAATCGATAGAAAGCTGAATTGATAAGATTTTTTATTTTAAATATGATCCATGTTCGGTGGCACAACTCCAGCCCAGATTGTTAGTTCATACACTAAATACTATAGACAAAGACAAACAGGTATATTGGTCAGTAAACCAGAATACAGACATGGCTCATTCGAGCTTCCAACGTCTGTCTACGTAATTTGTAAGGTGGTATCGGACATGTTGACAAAATACACGAAATATTGACAAACCGGCTTCATATGTTCTGAAAAATACTTTCGATGGTCACAGCCATTTTCTAGCTGTTTTCAATTTTTCGCACAGAAGTGAAACAAACGCTCTTTATGTCTACCATATCAGGAATAAAATAACACGCGGAACGCTCTTTTCTACATGTATTCTATATCAATGATATTTTAGCTACAATGTCTTTGGCTAATCCTACAGGCCGCATCACTAATCCGATAATCACCAAACTTCATATGGATCTTTGGGGTGAAATGTAGATGGGAGCGATGGGCCTTGGAACTTCAAATTAAAAAGCGAATGATCTCTTTCTGGTCCAAATTTGTTGCAAGCGACAATAGGGACAGACACCCCTCGAAAATGTACTCTTTACTATTAGCAATGGACGAACGTGGAGAAACACCACCAATAATAGAACGATACAAATCAATTTTATCGGTGACTGGATTCCCTGAAGTCGAACCTGGGAGACACAAATCCCATTGACTAACTCGATGAAAACTAGCCTATATCAGGCGCTAAGTAAACAGTTCCATTTGAACTGGAAAAACGATGTTGAGAAATCTACACGTGGTGATCTGTATACATTAAATTGAAACATTTACCTTCCCTATCAGCATATTATAATTTGCCCTTTAATATTTATATTAGCATACAGAAATTAAGAAAGTTGCTAACCACAGATTGGCCATTGAGGTGAGCAAATGGAAAAAGAAGAAAAAGAAAAGCACAATACAAGCCGATAGTGGATTATGCCTTTCTTGTAAACATGAACACGGTGACGAATTTCATTTTATAATGAACTGCACTAAACTGCATGAGCTAAGAACCCGATACATACCTGAAATTATATGGAAAACTGGCTCCCATGAAGCGTTTCATGACCTCCTCAATAACACTAACGAGAATACAATGAAGAAACTGTCAATTTACATCACGAAGGGGCTTAAGATCAATGAAATTAAATAACACCGTTGTATTACTACTTATACTTGAAGTTGATTGACATTTCCTTGCAGGTTTACACTGGCATTTATGTACTTGCTTTCAGGTAGTGACTTCGAAAAAATTAAATTTATTTGTATTACTGTGTAATTATGTGCACACAACCTTGTATATATGTTATATATCTCATGTTACACATGTATATGTCTGAGAATAAACCATTACAAAATACAACAGCCATAGATTTTTCCCGAATTCTTTTTCCCTTCAAGTATTTATCGACCTATTTCGATAGCGGTGAAAATCCAGCCGCGAATATTAGCAGCTGTATTTTGTATTCCGACAATTTGTGGGACCATCTACTTTTATACTCAAACAGAATATATGCAACAAATGCACGGATTTGAGCCACGAATTAGTGCAAAATACACTCGTGTGCTCTATGAAAGATGCAAAAAAGATGGTGATTATAATAAAAATGAAATACATTCATTCGTTGCATATATATTATGTTGAGTATATACTAAGAGATGGTCCCATAAATGGTCGGATTCAGTGTAAAGTACCCCTTTAACTATACTCTAATTATAATTACTATGTATAAACAATTAACTGGACTGTTTTCACGAGGCAGTGAGGTTTTCTTATATACGGTCCCCCTTTGCAACAGAAAGGCAAGATATACCTGGTGCGAACTGCGACGTGAGAAATTGTTCGCTTCCGATAAATGCTACGGCTCCGGTACGGAAATGCTGTGGTTCATATCCGAAAAATAGCAAATAAAGTCAACAAAAGATACAACAATGGTGAGTTCATGGATATAAAGCAGTTCTCCTTATAGGATTTTTTATATTATATGTTATTCGCCATCACTGCTTCTAAAATATGTTGTTGAGGCAAGCTTCACAGTTAATTATCCCCAAAAAAAGCAATTTATCACCAATCGCTATTCGACTGTCGCGCAGTGAGTGCCATAAAATGCCATCACGAATAAAGAAAAATACCTAATTCACGATCGGAAAACTTTTCTTCATCGAGGTTGATTATCGAGCATTATGGTGACACCAAATAACCTGCTCAGTTGGACTTCTAACACAATTCAATTATTCAGTGCGTGTTTTAATAGGCACGCGTATGCTACTGTTCGCTCAAATCACACGCTACGGTTCGTAGGTACCAAATTTTGATAGGCTACGGTTCCTACCTTGGAAAATTGTTTTGGACTTTTGGAATAATTTTCCAATGTGTTGGCAATGCAATTGTTAACTGATTGTTAACTGATTGTTGAAAATGGACAGAATAGCGTGTGTGTACTAACATATATATAGATGTTATAATGCAGTCGCATGATGGATTGCACAATCGCGTTGATTCACTAGTTCTTAAAAGTTTCCTTGCAATTATTTCCTCCAGAAATTAAGATGTTACCACTGCCGTGAGCCTGGGGAGAGTGATGAAGATGTGATAATATATTCAAAAGAAAAACACGGAAAATGAGTAAATAGTTCTAGTTTCCAACACATTGACTGAGTCCGGGCGTAGACAGTATCGGGCTGTACACTTCGGTGTAAATATCTCCGATCTCGATGACAACTATACTCGTTAATTAACGAGCGTGAAATAGAAATACGTGCACCCTCGGACATAAAAGAAAATTCGCCCGATGGCGATAGGGCCAGGCTTCGGATGAAATTGAAGCGGAATGACATACTTATGAAAGATTTGCACCGTCTCTTCGGTCGCAATGAGAGAATCATTCATTAAATGACAGGAGAGTTCCATAAGATCGGAGTCCTCCAGCGACAGCATGCTGCCATCAATCCCCACATAACGTCATGTGACATAAAACAAAGCACAGAAATAATGTCGCAACCATCCATGCATGCAAGCGTTGAAAAAAAACCACAGGGATTCGCATGTTCATTTTGGTAACCATAACTGATCTCTAGAATAGGTTTGGAAAAAAAAAGAGATGGCACTGGACAAATCAGCTCAGACAACGCCCACTCGGGCTTTGTGTCATTTTGTTTTGCGACCAACCAACCCTGATAGCATAGTTATTACAACCAAACAATATTAATTATTATAAGTGATATTTTAAGTATAGAACATCAGAACGGTGATTTAAAGATACGGGTGGCGTTGGCGGTGGGTATGCTGTTAAAATATTCCGTCAAAAACCGCCATAAACAGAGAGAATAGTAAAATATAGACAGACTTTGTTCTCATACCAATCAGAATATGCATGGTATAAACAGTATGTTATTGTCAAATGTTTTTCCTTTGTTATGTAAACAAAAGCAAAACACGTTACACAACCTGGCTTTTGTTTAGATCCGGATATGGCAAACATAAAGAGCGTTATTTGTTACTGTTTTCCTGATATGGAAATAATAAAGATCGTTTATATCATTTTGTGTGTGATTAACCAATATAATTGCACTGTGTTATGTAAACAGACGCAAAACGTCTGTAACACGAGCAGGTTCTTGTTTACGTCTTGGTGACAATATACTATGTATGCGCTGATTATGTTTGGCATATGAACAAAACTATATATATTTTAATATTCCTTCCGTTGGTGGCGATTTGAACAAATATGAATATGTCTGCAACGAACGCCGCCCGTGCCTTTAACTGGACAATTTACCTCGTTTGTCTTCACTGAATTCCTTATCGTTGTTGGTATGTCGGAAGTTTCAGCAAGGATTGACAGAACAACTGGCATACGCCGAGGATAATTTCATTTTAAGTTGTCATCTTAATTATTTCCAGACAGATGAAATTTATTGAATTACAAAAGAAATATATATATAGTAGGATAGAAATAACACGGAATAAGACTACTTTAAAGTGGTCTGACAAGCGATGCGATATTGGACGGTCCTCTTTGAAATAGGATAGAAATTGCTATTTCTATAGGCCCCCATTTGCAGAAGGTATGTTTTTTAATTCGATAGGCCTAAGATTAGAATAATCAATATTCGTAATCGAGAAAACGTGATCAGAACAGTCAAAAGAGAGCGGCTCAAAGTTCATATCGACACGGAACCGTAGCGAAAATATTAGAAGCGAACATAGGGAGTAGCGTGTTTTCGGACCGGAACCGTAGCGATGTCCATGTGGCCATTTCGGGAGCTAGACACAGCTTTTATTGGAATATGATCTTTCTTGTAGTCGACTATCGTATATATATTCATAAAATATTTAATTCGATGAGAGTATAAACATTTAATTGCATGTACATTTTTACATGATAAACCAATGGGGAAACAGTCAAGACTTTATATTCCAGATTCAGTGCGCTCTCCGGGTACACGTTTATTCTACAATAGAAGTATTACCTTCATTTGTCATCACAATGTAATTTGGCGTCCTGTATCGTGTTGATATTCTTTAAAAAATGGCAGACAAAAACGTTTTTACCGGAACTGCACCGGAGCTTCGCGCACCGTAGCATTTATCGGAAGCGAACAATTTCTCACGTCGCAGTTCGCACCCAGTGAGATAGTTAAATTCTTGCACTCAACCCTACCTTTGGAAGTCCGAGCGGCTCATTGAACTACACTGACTTATTGAGCGGCTCATTGAACTACACTGACTTATTGAGCGGCTCATTGAACTACACTGACTTATTGAGCGGCTCATTGAACTAAACTGACTTATTGAGCGGCTCATTGAACTACACTGACTTATTGAGCGGCTCATTGAACTAAACTGACTTATTGAGCAGCTCGTTGAACTAAACTGACTTATTGAGCGGCTCATTGAACTACACTGAGTTATTGAGCGGTTCATTGAACTAAACTGACTTATTGAGCGGCTCATTGAACTACACTGACTTATTGAGCGGCTCATTGAACTACACTGACTTATTGAGCGGCTCATTGAACTACACTGACTTATTGAGCGGTTCATTGAACTAAACTGACTTATTGAGTGGCTCATTGAACTACACTGACTTATTGAGCGGCTCGTTGAACTACACTGACTTATTGAGCGGCTCATTGAACTACACTGACTTATTGAGCGGCTCATTGAACTACACTGCCTTATTGAGCGGCTCATCGAACTACACTGACGTATTGAGCGGCTCATTGAACTACACTGACTTATTGAGCGGCTCATTGAACTACACTGACTTATTGAGCGGATCATTGAACTACACTGACTTATTGAGCGGCTCATTGAACTACACTGACTTATTGAGCGGCTCATTGAACTACACTGACTTATTGGGCGGCTCATTGATCTACACTGACTTATTGAGAGGCTCATTGAACTACACTGACTTATTGAGCGGCTCATTGCACTAAACTGACTTATTGAGCGGCTCATTGAACTACACTGACTTATTGAGCGGCTCATTGAACTACACTGACTTATTGAGCGGCTCATCGAACTACAATGACTTTTTGAGTGGCTCATTGAACTAAACTGACTTATTGAGCGGCTCATTGAACTACACTGACTTATTGAGCGGCTCATTGAACTAAACTGACTTAATGAGCGGCTCATTGAACTAAACTGACTTATTGAGCGGCTCGTTGAACTACACTGACTTATTGAGCGGCTCGTTGAACTACACTGATTTATTGAGCGGCTCATTGAACTACACTGACTTATTGAGCGGCTCATTGAACTACACTGACTTATTGAGCGGCTCGTTGAACTACACTGACTTATTGAGCGGCTCGTTGAACTACACTTACTTATTGAGCGGCTCATTGAACTAAACTGACTTATTGAGCGGCTGATTGAACTACACTGACTTATTGAGCGGCTCATTGAACTACACTGACTTATTGAGCGGCTCATTGAACTACACTGACTTATTGAGCGGCTGATTGAACTACACTGACTTATTGAGCGGCTGATTGAACTACACTGACTTATTGAGCGGCTCATTGAACTAAACTGACTTATTGAGCGGCTCATTGAACTACACTGACTTATTGAGCGGCTCATTGAACTAAACTGACTTAATGAGCGGCTCCTTGAACTAAACTGACTTATTAAGCGGCTCATTGAACTACACTGACTTATTGAGCGGCTCGTTGAACTACACTGACTTATTGAGCGGCTCATTGAACTATACTGACTTATTGAGCGGCTCATTGAACTACACTGACTTATTGAGCGGCTCATTGAACTACATTAACTTATTGAGCGGCTCATTGAACTAAACTGACTTATTGAGCGGCTCATTGAACTACACTGACTTATTGAGTGGCTCATTGATCTACACTGACTTATTGAGCGGCTCATTGAACTACACTGACTTATTGAGCGGCTCATTGAAATACACTGACTTATTGAGCGGCTCGTTAAACTACACTGACTTATTGAGCGGCTCATTGAACTAAACTGACTTATTGAGCGGCTCATTGAACTACACTGACTTATTGAGCGGCTCATTGAACTACACTGACTTATTGAGCGGCTCATTGAACTACACTGGCTTATTGCGCGGCTCATTGAACTAAACTGACTTATTGAGCGGCTCGTTGAACTACACTGACTTATTGAGCGGCTCATTGAACTAAACTGTCTTGTTGGGCGGCAACTCAAAGAAAATGAGTAATTAATTGGTGTTCTGTAATAGGAATCTTACAAACGTTTCGAAGAAAAATATTGCTAATACAGTAAAAAACATGAGACAACCTATAACCCGACTCTGAACACCGGGACGACCCGATACAAAATACAGCCTGGTCAGTTTCTCCCTGGGCGGTCGTGCACTTCTCGATAGCTTTTCGTGACACGAATCGTTTTTTAAAGAGATTTCTTCTGGTTTTCGCACTACTATTTGTGAAACATTGTGCATGTGTCAATGCACTCTTAGACATATCTCAGAATCTTAAAACTGCCACATTGACCCGTGACAGTTTCATTCATTACTATATATATATATATACAATTACCACAACGAAGCGTCTCGATTATTGAACGCGGTATTAAAAGCAACCTATATATTATCGAGATTAGTATGATCTGATTGAATGTCCGCTATCGTAATTATTTTCTGCCAAATATAGTATGGATCTATCTACCTTCAGGCTTATCATGCTGAATGCGGGTACATCAAGACATGTTGAGACGTTATTGTTTATATAAACTTGTCTCACGTGAACAGCGCGGGTACTTCTGGAGTACGCATGGACTTTACAGATTGTTCCAAGTACAATCTATATGTGCGGACAATAATGGAAGATGTTCAACATACGTCGCTCATTTGAACCTCCATATTATGTCCACGGAATTTTGGAAGATGGGTATATAAGATAGGTCAACAAATGCACGAATTACACTGATATCGCGGCTCTAATATAATCTTACAACTCTTGCTAAAGACAGCAATTTTCCAGTTTTATTTTTCTCAATGTTTTGCACATACATTTACGTGAGGCAACAGTACTATATACAATGGGAACATCGGACCTATATATCGGGTCAGATTCATAAATTATACCCAACCCATCGGCAAAGGTCAAAGTTCTGGAGCAGAATCCCTTTGTAAACAGTCGACATTGCGAGCAGATTTTGGTACTAATTATAACAGTATTTCAGTTACTATTGAGTGCAACTATACGGTTTTTAGAATGAAAAAGAAATTTGAATGATAGATACAATATATATATTTCGCGAAACCTACTTATCGCATGTTGGCCTATTCAGGGTGACATTTAAATAAGTTGCTTGAAGTTGTCACACCTGCGATTCGGTATCGCACTGTTATTTTTATTTTGGGAATTCCGTGGCTGGAGTCATATACTAAAACTATATGCTACTTCTCAACTTTGACCCCCGGGTGACCACGAGCAAGTGATTTCACTTATCAGGAACGAACTAACAATGAACAATATTTAACCCTTCCATGACTTGAGCTTCCTGAAATTTTGCGGAAACCCTGTGCCAATGCATTCTCTTAAATATGCATGTCTCATATATAGGGAACCTCACATATATAAGAGAATACAGTGGCCTAACACTATTTATCTTGACCTCGTAAACCTGTGTATTCCCTTAGATATGCGAGGCTCTCTATGTGATACTCGCATATATTAGAGAATGCATTGGCACAGGGTTTCGCAAAATTTCAGGAAGCTCCAGTCATGGAAGGGTTAAATAGTGTTCATTGTTAGTTCGTTCTGATAAGTGAAAACACTGGCACATGATCTTTAATGCTGCACCAGCACAGTTCCCACCATGAATACCGTCATGGAAGGATTAACTCATTCAGTGCCAGGTTTCCTGCGGCAAACGATATTTGTGTGCCAGGTTCACTGGGTGAAAGCCATTATTTACACTAACTAGATACTGAGTTTGAATATTCAATATTGGACAGAATCGAATTTACCGTTGGTATTGCTAGTATAGGCCCTACTCACGAACTTCTTTGAAACACCATGTCTGATACTAGAGGCAACGGCAGAGGACTTAAAATTAACACTGTTTGCGTAAAATTACAAATCTGTCCTTTTCTGTAGCTATCTAAATAGTTTAGTTCTGTAGTGTTTTAGACATAAATTTTGCTGGTGGAATAAAATATATGTTGTTATTTGGGGGGTGTGTTCAGTGGGACCTAACGAATTGTTTTAGTTTATTATTTATGGGATGACGTTTACAATAAACAATCTACGAAAAAAGGGGGATGTCAAAGCTGAAAACAGTTTGAAAATCAATTGTTTCCGTTCTATAGACCTACAACAATCGTACTAATCGGCGGTGCGACCTACTTTCCGTTTCGTGTGGTAGCTACAGCGACAATGGCACATTTTGAGCCATCGACGTAACTCTGTGATAATTATATCTGATTTAGCGTGAGCGCGTCTAAAATAACCCCAAATACCAAATTTGACCTGTCATATCTTAAAAAATGTAAGAGCAATCTATCGACAAAGTTTTTCTATAGTAAAATTTCATTGGCATTTGATTGACGTGGCACGTTGTTCACATCAGCGTTCCTCGGTCGTTTGGCGTTCAACCAAATTTGCGATGGATTAGGCATCCCCGACTTGATAGTAATCGCCTTTTACACAATCAAAATCGTTTCCAATTAACAGATCTGTACGCTGTATAAGTTGACCTCTCCGGAAGTTTGAACTCTGCAAGTCACGCCCACAGAGCATCTCAATTTTCACAACGTATATTTAGACGACGGTATCTCCTCGACGCTTCAACGTGTGGAGCTGCCCGATATATCGTTTGAACGGGGACATCCTCGGATACACGATGGTGTACACGTTGAACGTGTCCTAATAACGAACGTTAGTCTAATACAGCACGTCCCTTCCTTTCATGAATTAGTTCATTTTACCAGTTCAGTCAAGTGATTATTATCAAATTCATGACCGCTAGAAACCAGTTGTGTCAACTTACTGTGGGTGTGTTCTCCACGTGCCATCTCATCTTATACGGCATATGCGCGTTTAACAGGCCGCCACCTATGATAATTAAACAGAAGTGTCTAAACTGTAACTTGTAATCCACAGTATTCTACGCATGTATTGACATTGAAAAGATTGAAATTGCGAGCTTTCGCCCAGCACAGCATGTGTTAAACGAGTGCGTTCTGGGCGACGTATATAATACGTCGCTGGCACTGAATGAGTTAAAGGTACGGTTGGCCTTGGCGGTGGGTATCCTGTGAAAATATTTCCACCCGTCAAAATCCGCCACAAACAGAAAGAACATCAAAATGTAGAGACTTTGTCCGTATGCAAATAAGAAATATCGCATAAGCAGTATGTTATGTCAAATGTTTGACCATGTTATGTAAACAAAAGCATAAAAAGTTACTTTTCTGGTGTTTGTTTATATTATGATAGTATACATAAAGAGCGTTTCATTGTTGGTGAATTCCTGATATGGAACTAATAAAGAGCGTTTATGCCATTTGTGTGTGATTAGCCAGTAGCATTGTGCTGTCTTCTGTAACACACATCAGGCTCTTGCTTAGGGTAAAAAGATAGTAGGTCTTTATGATAACATGCTGTTTACGTGATGGTCATGGTATATATGGAACGAAACTGTATGCGTTTTAATGTTTTTCTGTTTACGGTGATTAGAACAAATATGAATATTTCGACAACTAAGGCCTCACGTGCCTTTAATGTTCCATGCTGGAGAAAAGTCGGGACCGAGCGATACATGACCAATTCGATAAGAATGAGAATGTGTTCACCCTCACTGAAGCAAGCAATCGCATTTGAGGCAAATGAACACTCATTTTGAGTCCGTGCCTTCATTTATCTTAAATATATACGCCCAGTATACCAGAAATCGTATGGTCACATGTGCAATTTCGTTGGAAATGCGTTGTTCTGTTTCCATGCATGTTCAGACTGACATGAATCCTAACTATCAGTGAAAGGACGCCCTTTTAATGATGTTCCCGTAGCCGAAGTGGTTTTATGTCATGGATAATATCATTGCAGTCTGGCTTATAAACGAGGTTGGCGTGGATTCGAGCACCGGGACCGATTTTCAAGCTTGGTCTGAATTGAGGGATATCTCAATGTGCCATTCCGATCAATACATGGCCATTTCGATAAAAAAAATGAGAATTTGTTCACCCTAACCGAAGCAAGCGCATTTGAAGCGATACTGGGAGAGATGAGAGAGAGGGAGAGAGAGAGAGAGAGAGAGTGAGAGGAGAGAAGAGAGAGAGAGAGAGAGAGAGATAGAGGAGAGAGAGAGAGAGAGAGAGAGAGAGAGAGAGAGAGAGAGAGATAGAGAGAGAGAGGAGAGAGAGTGAGAGAGTGAGAGAGAGAGAGATAGGAGAGGAGAGAGAGAGAGAGAGAGAGATAGAGAAATAAAACGCGTTGCACTATAGTTAAAACACTATAATCAAATTAAGGACGGGGGCGAAGGACAACTCAATCCATTAATGGCTCTAGTTATGGGCGTAATGTCTCGTTGCCTGCCAAGAAGTTACACTCTCGTTTGATAGATCGATCCCTGAAAATGAGGATAAGTAACTAGCATATTAGCCTTGAATTGTAAATAACCTATTATCGGAC